>RCUC01163706.1:0-75515 GCA_003697995.1 Taxidea taxus jeffersonii | reverse complement strand
AAAAAAAAAATTCTGCCTTGTTGGGGTACATGTGTGTGGGTTCTGAGAAGTCACCTGCCAGCTTGCTTCCTCTGCTTAGTCATTGGTTGTTGTCCTTGGTCCCTGAGGACTTTGTCCTTTCCTTTGAAATCCCTTGTTCCATTAGGAGGTGTCTCAGAGTTGACCCTTCTGAGTCATTTTTCCCAGGTCCTTTGTGAGCCTGTTCCTTTGAAGATTTGGGCCTTTTTCTATTCTGGGAATTTTCTCACAGAGTTAAATGTTAGCTTTGCTGTATTGTTTTGCTTTCCTCCCCTTTTCCAGTCTTTCTATCGCTGTCCTCCTCTTGGTTGTGGTCCTGTCTTTCCTCAATGCCCTTTGTTAGTTTCTGTTTGAATTTGTTCTTCTTGGGTGCGCTGTAATCCATCCCTTACTTCTGAGGTAATTTTATTTTCCTTCCATTACTTTCCTGAGTCCACTCACCAATCCCTTACTCTCTCCATTTTTGTCCTTTTCTGTTTTTAATTCTACATTTCTAATTCAGGGTGGTTTTTCATATCCTTAAATGTTTGAATGTGTTTAATTATGTTTTGGGAGCGCAAGTTCCAATTTTCCTTTGACTTGCGGTGGTTTTCAGGAGGACATTTTTCTGGTATTGAGTGTTTAAAAGACTGCAAGTCTGGCGGCAGCCTCTTCGTTTGGTTTGCCCAAGTGCAGGTGACGCTGTGCGAGCTGTTGGCCGGCTGCTTGGCCTTGGTGAGGACGGGCCGGGGTGAGTCTGATGCTATTTCCTCTTTACTCCTACAACCCCACGCTTTTCCTCTTCCTCTTTTAGCTTCACCACTCAGTGCTTCTCCCTTCCCCTTTTACCTGTTGTCTTCCTGGGAATGCTTCTGTAAATGGTGTCTGTCCCCTTACGCTACGTGTGGGCTGATGCAGGCGCTCAGGCACGTCAGAACTTCTTCGTGTTCATGTGGACTTCTCACCCCTCTCGGTGCTCTCTGTGTCCTGCGGTCTTTCCTTCTGCCCTGGCTCCCTGGAGCTTGTGACAGCACGTGTGAGGTGGGGGCATAGGGGCCCCACACCAGGACCTGATGGCTTTTCTCTTACCTTTTCTTCATATTTCACATTCTCTGGCTTCATTTCGCCCAGGGTGTGGTTTGATGTAGAATTTGTAGTTTCGTTTGGGGAACCATAAGGAAGTCAGTGACTGCGTAGCCAGTCTTGTCTTCAGCCATCCAAAGGTCAAGCACTCACCCAAGAAATTCTTCTCGGTGGTCTGAAGGGCTCAGAGTCCAGCATTTTCTGGTTTAATCTCAAAATTTCCCTGTAATCTTTTAAGGCATGTTAGAGAACAGTAAATCTAGCACTCTACACCCATGATATAAGGCTCTGTAGTGAATAAATCCATTAAGTTAAAAAGAAGTCAGTTTAGAAACACGAGTCATAGTACAGATGAGAAACCATGATAGTGGTCTGCAAGAGACCAGAGAAGCGGAGGGAGCCACGGTGTGAGGGCTTTGTTTTCTGACCTGGTGGGAGCTGTCCAGCATCCAGCAGCAGGGCCTGCAGGCTGGCCCTGGGGGCAAGGGATGGACTTCGCCACCCTTTACAAAGCTCTTCCTGGTTCTCAACTTTGTGTTGCTGAAAACATTGTTACCCTTCAAAATGCACAAAGTCTTGGGATTTTGAGTGTGAATATTTTTTTTCTTTTACCGTTAGAGGATTGCTTTTGTACTTTATCTTTAGTTCACGGGGAAGCAAAAACCAAATGCTAACTTTCCTAAAGGTTATCAGTTACAGAGCATGTGTGCAACCTGAAAATAAATAAAAGTAATTTGCTCTTCAGTGTCAATGAAACAAAGAATTATCCTCCTGTGAATTATTCATTTGTATTAAGAAAGTATGGAACTCGGAACTAAGCAAAATGTGTTAATGCATGTAACTAGTTTCCAGATCAAAATTGGTAGATTTTGTATGTTTTCAATATCAATAAACTAGTCATAAGTTTATTGTAAGAGTTTTGACCAAAATTGTTTAAAATGTCTATTTTAAACCCATAAAGCCGAGTAAACACCAAACAGTGCTAGAAATAATGAAGTTAAATGTAACTGATGGAACGAGTTCCTGAAAGACATTTAAAATCACCCCTCAGATGTCCTATAAACTCATGCAACTCTGCAGGGGTCTGGGTTTGCTGCCGAAGTTCGCAGAAGGCAAATCCAATGAGCGTCCCGTGCTCCCAGAGCCATCTCAAGTGACGTTTCGTGTCTTTCAGAAACGGGCATGCAGGAGAGAAGCGGCCAGCCCGGAGTGGGGCTGCCCCCCCGCAAACCTCAGCGTCCTGGTGTCTTGGAGCGGCGAGGGGCAGCCACGTGTCGGGGTAGGTTCCTGTTCCCACCAAGCCAGCTGCGACCCATTTAAATATTTTAATAAAAAGTGTAAATAGTCCCTGTTCTGATGTGTCTGCGGCTCTGATTTGTTGACTAGATTCCTCACAACGGTGGAGGGAGCTTGGCCCAGCCTTGCCCGAGATGCATTGCGGGGGAGTCTGTAAGTGCATTAACCTTCTTGCTGTGACATCAAAGACAGACTTGTTCGTAAATATTAGATCCATAACACAAAGTTAATAAAAATGGCAATTACATTTCTAAGGAATGAGGGACATAAATAATAAGGTGCAGATTGATTGAAGCTTTTCTTGGCATTCTGCTGGGGTGCAGACTTATTTGTTTCTAGCTTCAGATCGGAAATAGAAATGAAAATACATTTAAAATCTTTTCTCAACACAGGGTTCAGGGAAGGGAACAGGCCACTGGATACAGTTAATAGAGATCATTTGAGGACATCTTGGAGAGAAGCCATGACCACAGTTAATTATAAAAATAGGAATAGGAATGGATGTTGTTTTCTCCTTTCCCTGGTTCAACTTTTTTGGTGTTCCCATAAACTTCACAGAAACTGCTGATTTCAGGAGGAGAAATGCAGTGTTCACACCATTAATTCAAAGTAAAGGAGGTCTATGATGGCCTGAGTCAGAACCTCAGTTTCCTGTATTGGGCAGAGTATCGAAAAGTACACACAGGCGTAATAATACGATTGTTATTAATTTTGCACTTATTCTAAAACAAGTTAATGTCCTTGGTAACCTCTGTAATTCTTGTTTTTTTTTTTTAATATTTTAGACTTAGAATGTCAATATTGGAATAAAATAGAATTACGTTTGTCACATAGAAACCAGGAGAAGAGTGTGCATGCGTGCGTGTGTGTGTTTAGAAACCAGGGGTGCGTATCTCTGTACATGTGAGTGTTTCTTAGATTTCCCTCTACAGAGTTTAGAGAATTGTATTGCTCTGTTTTAGTCAGTAAAAGATTGAGTTGATCCATTGTAGGATTTTGAATGGACGTACCTCAGGCTGCCGGGTTTTCCAGGTTTACAGTGAGAGGCACAGATTTTGTTTTAAATGAAGACCTAGCGCTGTGTCAGTTACGGCCCACATGAACTGCTGATCGTCTGAAGTTGTAGAAATACGAAAACAAAGCTTAGCGTCCAGCTCATTCCCTGAAGGTGTGCTTTTCGTACTCTTATTTTCAGGAGAATTTCTGTGTGTTACGCTGCATTCCGTGCTGTAATCCTGAACGATAGTGAAGTCAGAGATCTGGCGATTAGAACTTACTGTCTTTTAGGTCGATTCCTGTAACAGGCACACATGCCCAGGAATACAAATACATAATGTTTACCTTGAGAAATGTGGCCCCGTCATGAGTAAATTGTGTTAATACTGGTGACTAACTGGTAACCTTCTTTGTTCTCATCCCATTTCCATGGAATGTATCTGTCAAATCCCCCCATCTGTTGGGCCAACACTTGGAACGTCATATGGATTCTTAATGCTCCGAGATGCTGTGTTCTGGCATGAATGGCTTAAAGAAAAAAAATTTGGCTCAAGCAACTGATTGGATCATTTTAGCTAATATTCTATTTGAACAACAGTTTCTATTTGATTAGGATTTTTCCTTCCTTTGTAACTCCCCAAGCTTGCCTCTGTACTGTTTCATAGGAAATGAATCTGTGAGCAGAGAACCTATATTGATAGGTAAATACATCACTTTTTCCCTTAGTGCTCGATATTCTTTTCATCTAAATTTCAGAAACTGACTTTAAAAAATCAGTTTCCCTTTATCTGTAGTTATTCTCAATAAAATTTCACCCAGGCTTGGGTGATTTAATATTTACACCCACTGTTTCTAAAAGTCTTATGTAAATAAAGATTGAAATGTGAATTTGAAAAGTCACACCTCTTGATATTTGAACAGACTACAGCTGCATATATCTTCTTTTTCTAATAATATGGCTAGTTTCTCTCCTAAGCTTTTAAAATAATAAGACACCATTTTTGTATTCTGGAACATCGGAAGGTTCAGTGTTAAATAAAAAGCAAATAGTATTTTTAGAAATGTGAGATCCCAGGGAGAAGTGCTTAACAGTAAATCACCGATGGGCAGCAATTCCAAATTTCAGAAGACTTTATTAGACACATGGCTCCATTCACAAACGTGCACTCGCGTGCGTGAGCGTGCCCTGTCCTGTACTGTTTTCCTAGAGCGGACCCAGGGTGGTGACCTGGGTTCAAAGAGAAGCAAAGTTTGTATCGAGGGGTCTGTGGAGCCCTAACCTGCATGTGAGTCTCAGCTGCTATGGTGCTTCCCTCACTATAACCTCTCTTGGTGCTCCCCCCCATCAACTCCCTTGGTGCCCCCATCACCTCCCTTTGTGCTCCCCCATCGCCACCTTGATCCCCCATCACCTCCCTTGCTCCCCCATCGCTGCCCTTGGTGCTCCCCCCTCATTACCTCCCTTGCATGTAGTTTTCTGGTGTGCTTCTGACTGAGCAGGACCTCAGCCGACTGGCGGGTCCTGCCCTGAATCTTCACGCCCTCTCAGCTTGGTGCCTGAGCACCTGCTATCTCTCTCCTCCTGAGCTTTTCCTCATTTTGAACATGAACCGTTTCTCACACATGCGCGGTCTTGGCTTCACAAATATGCGGGGCCTTTCGTAGCTGGCCTCCTCCGCCTCATTTCCAGGTCGGCACGTGGTGCCCTCTCCGTAGGGTCTGTGCCGGGTGCCTGTGGGTGGACTGCAGCTTCGGCTGCTGCGAGGCCCCTGCCAGGGCAGAGCTGCCTCCTCTGAGCTCTGCTGCGTCCTGCTCAGGTGACTGACAGCTGCAGGGAGACCATCCCTGTCCTTGCCGTGAGGTGTGGTGCTCCAGCCCCGGGGTATCTGCCCCACCCCTCTGCGCTGCCCCATTGGGTCCCTGAGCCCAGAAGCAGTGCCGTTGGCCGCCGTGCACGGATCCCCCTGTCCCTCACAGGTGCTTGCTCCACTGGGCCCAGCCCTGCCCCGCTGCTTCCTGGCTCAGGTTGGCTCGGCCTGCCCAGGACAGGGTCTGCGGCAGCCGAGGGGAGGGTGGGGACCACGCCGTCCTTTGCAGATTCTGACCCACTAAGTGGAACCTGGCAGGGCTTCGCAAGCTCTCCAAGCAACCGAGGGATGCTCTGTTGGGCTGGGGGGTGGAGGTGGTGTGCAGCATAAGGCAGAAAACTCCAGGAAGGACAGATTTCCCTCCTTTGCTGAGGCGGAGATGCTGAGTTCCCACCACCCTGTCTTCAGGAGCATTTGGACTCCGACATCAAAGCCCCCGGCTCAGGAGCCCCCAGCGGGTGGTGCTGTCCTCAAGTCATATCGGTAGGCGTGAGGGCCAACGGCCTGCTCCTCCTCAGCTCCCTTCCCCACCTCTGCTCTGCTCTGCGTCGTGGGGACTCCTTGGCTTCTGGTTTCTGACCCTGGACGCTGGGGTATGGGGGCAGGCCGGCCGGGAGTGGGAGCATCTCTTCCTCTGCCCCTCCCTCCAAGGTGCCAGCTCCTGCAGACTTGTGCCTGTGGTCCCAGCTCTGTGGGTGGCCTGCGCTCCTGGCCCCGGGCCCCGCCACTGCCTCCCTTGGTCCTCCCCACCACCTGCCCCTGGGGGAGGCTGAGGCTGTTTGGGGAGGGAGTACCTGGTTGCCTTGCCCTCCCCCACTCAGCTTTTCTGCTCTTCCTCCCTTGGTGTGCTTGAAGGCACGTTAAACTCCCTGTGCGAAGTCCCTAGGTTCCTCTCTGACTAGACCCTTTGGGGCTTAATTATCTAACGAGAGGACAAGTCCATCTGGGGGGGCGGAGGAGAAAGACTGCTGTTGTGAGCACGGGCTTCTGGGTCTCTGGGTTGAGCCCAGCGCGCTCGGCGTTCGGGAGGGTGGACAGCCCCCGGCGCAGCTCGGAGCCGCCTGGCGTGAGCCTGGAAGAGAGTCGGGCCCTTCCGTGCCGCTCACTGGTGGTTGGTTCGCTGTTATCTGGGGCGAAGTGCATGTTAGGGCCCGGGCTGCTGGCGAGCTGCCGTATGGAGGCCAGCGCGGAGCAGGGTGTTGTGGTTTTATGGACCCCCGCCCCCAACGAGCTGCTTCTGGGTAGCAGCCCACTCGGGAGCGCTGAGGGCGAATGCGAAGGGAGCTGTCTCACGGAGCCTCTGTGCTGCTCGCTTGTCGGCCCTGGAACGCAGTGGGGAGAGGCGGGAGCAGAAATCCAGGCTGGGGCGTCTGGGCTTTGGGCCCTCCGGCCAGCCTGCAGGGGAACGTTCTGATTCTGATTGGAAACACTTGTTTTCTTCGCACTTTTTATCTCTATAAACGGGCGACCTTTAAAATACTTGTTGTGTTTACCTCTCTGTCTTACTGGTGATGGCTTCCTGCCTCCCCGACACCTGTAGCGGCCCAGGAGCTGGCCCGCACAGCCCGCCTTCCTCCCGGGCCTGCGCCGCCGCGGGGGATGGCTGCTGTGGCCACGCTCAGCGGCCCGGGTGTCAGGCCGCGGCCGAGGCGGGCATGAAAATGTATCGCCCTGACACAGAGGAGAGAAGGCCAAGGTGCGGTGCGTTTGCCCCTTGTGCCCCATTTCTGCAGAAGCTAGTCCTTGTCCTGAGAGGAGCAAACGCCATCAGATGGAACCGAGGGAAACTTCACTGCTTCTTCTGGGAGGATCAGGTCACGCCTGTCCATCTGGCCCAGGTTTGTCAAGGATCCTAGGGTTCATTCAAGCCTGTCCCTCGAGAGAAAAGGCGAGTCGGGATCCCCGTGGTTGCGGGCAGGCTCACGGTGCTCTCCGCGCCTCCTGGCCAGTCCGAGTGCTCACGGCCTCCCTGCCCCGCGCTGGGCGCAGCGAGCGGCTCTCACCCGCGGCAAGGGCCTGGGTCTTCGCGGCCGCCTTGCCCAGATGCAGGGACAGCTCCTTGGCCAAGGCTCAGAGCCGGATGACTCCGACCAGAGGAACACGCTGGCCAGGAGGCGAGCCTGGCTGTGGCAGGACGGCCAAGGGCGAATCCCAGAATAGAGGCGTTTGGATCAGCTTACTTACGCCATCCTCAGACTTAGCTTCTGACGGTGAGTGTCTTTAGAGTCGGGAACCAGGAACATAGTCTGGTTTTTCTTTTTTTTAAACTGTTACTGAGATCATTTCCAGGCTCTGAAGGAACACAGAGCCTTGAGATGACTAGAAAAATGAAACTATGCTTCGTTCTCTCTAAATAGAGTGAGTGAAACTGTGAGGAGATGGTGCCCTGGGTCAGAAGCACTTTAAGGAAAACATCAGGTAGACTTGCTTGGAGCCGCTCGGCTGCACCCACGTGCGTGCCGCCTCTGTGGGTGGACTGCGCTGTCAGGTACACGGGCGGTCTGTGCGTGCACACACATCCTGGTGGCCATGGCGAGGTCCTCCTTTGTTGGGGTTGGTCCTGGAATGGGGCGGGGAGGGGGCCGAGGGCAAGGGGGATGGAACTCTTCATGCCAGGAGGCAGATGTGACTTTGCCCAGTGGAGGCCTGGGAGCCAGAACCTGGACCCTTACACAAAGCTCTGAGCCCAGGAGATCTGCTTGTACCTTAAGGGGATTAGAAATTAAAATGCCAGGTCATACACGGGTGCGGGCTCCACGTTTATTCTGTCCCAGTGCTACAGGAACCAAAAAGAAAGCATGAACATAAAAATAGATACAGGCTCTTGAAGTCCTTTAAGGCCTTGGACAGTGGCAAATGCAGAATCATCCTTCGGGCACACCTCCACCGTCCAGGGCACACAGGATTCAGAGCTGAGGCCGTCTGCAGGGAGGATGTCCCATCAAAACAATATAATGACATAAACAGATCTGCCACTGCGGGGTACGGGGTCCCATCAGGAAGGACAACAAACAGGAGAATACAAACCTCCAAGATTCTTTTAGAAATGCATTCTAGGGGCGCCTAGGTGGCGTTAAACCCTCTGCCTTCGGCTCATGTCATAATCCCAGGATCCTGGGATCGAGCCCTGCATTGGGCTCTCTGCTCAGCGAGCCCTGCATTGGGCTTGAGCCCTGCTCAGCCTGCTTCCTCCTCTCTATGCTGCCTCTCTGCCTAATTCTGATCTCTGCCTGTCCAATAAATAAATAAAATCTTTAAAAAAAAAAGAAATGCATTCTAAAAGACTTTCACTATATGAAGTTCACTATAAAGATAATTATTTTGAATTTCAAAAACAAATAAGAAATAGAGCCAGGGGCACCTGGGTGGTGCAGCAGGTTAAGTGACTGACACTGTAACACTCAGTTTCAACTCAGGTCAGTGTCGTGAGATCGAGTCCTGTGCTAGGAGTCTGCTTGAGATAATCTTTCTCCTTCTCCCTCTGCCCCTCTTCCCACTCATGGACTCTCTCTGTCTCTCTCTCTCTCTCTCTCTTGCTCTCAAAAATAATAAGATTTAAGATAGAAGAAATAGAGCCAAGATGAGAGGATAGTGTGAAAAAAGAATTGGAAGATCAACCCCCGCCCCCCCCCCCCAAAAAACCCTTCTAAAAGTGAATGATAAAATCAAAGTGAAATGATACAATCATTGAAGTGAGGCAGAGTTAAGGACAGAATTGGTGAACTAGATTGTCTGGGGAAGTCATCCCAAACAGCATGAGTTGGAAAATATGAAATTGTGATTAGGAGTCGGAGGAAAGAAAGTTCTGTCAGGAAATCCAGAAGGAATGAATTTAGAGAACAGAAGAGAAAAGGATAATGAAAAGACTTACGGCTTTTGAAAAGATAGTAGCTGAGAATCTCCCAGAATTGAAGAGAGACGTGTAGCCAGACAGTTTAGAAGCGGAAGAACAAGGTGATAGAGGTCACCGTCAGATGTCAGGACATACTACAACGTTGCGAGAATTCCGACATTGTGCTCTTGGCCCAGGGGTAGGGAAGTAGACCAATGTAGTCGATCTGTGGGCTTTAAACGTGAGTATATGGCCGCTCAGTGCATCGCAGGGATGGTAAAGCAGGTCATTTGGGAAGGACAGGGTCCTCTAACTGTGCTAAGATGTGTGGCCATCCTATGGGGAAAAATAAGATTAGATCTCTACACATGTCAATCTTGGGAGGTGGGTGGAAGGTTAAAGACCCTAAATGTACAAAGTACAAAATCTTATAAAGCCACACAGGAAAATAATGGATACAGTTGATTATGTACAAAAGACACATTGCATATCAAAGTTCCTCATTGCAGTTTAAGAAGATCCCATAAGGCAGGGAAGACATTTGTGACATACAGATGGAGTGGAGCAGATACATGGACAGAGTCTGCAAATTGGCAGTTCAGAGAAGAGGGAACCAAATTAGCCAGTAAATGTAAACGGACATTAAGCCTTGCCTAATGTCCTCATTGAGGGTCAACTTAAAGCATCAAATTAGGAAAAAAAATAGTAACAAAGCTCCAGTGTGGAGAAGGATATGGGACATCCTCTGTCCTCTAGCCTTAGTCCACCTCCCCCGACTTGAGTCCTACCCACAATCCCTTCCCTTGATCTAAAAGGAGCTGCTTGCCAAACCTGAGCCCCTTAAAGATGATCTGTAGGAGATGGAGTATGAGCAGTGTGCCGGGGTGCGTATTAGAAGCGGACCATGGGAGGGTGGGCGGAAAAGTGGAGCGAAAGGGTCCACTCACCTCGTTCGAGGCGTGCACCTTGGCTCCGTGACTCGCAGAGCAGGTACCTGCTCAGAGTGGTGGCGGCTGTTCCTGGTGCCCCAGAAGATTGCTTCCCGGGAATCTTAACGGATGCTCGATGAAATGTGTGCAGAATGATTACAGTGGCATTGCTCGCTAACAAAAAGCCAGAAACAGCCCACCTGTCCAATAGGACAATGGATAGATCAGTTTGGGTATATTAATTCAATGAAGTAAATGCAGTAAAAACGGATGAATTAAGGAAATTACAGAAGACCGTGGGTAGTATGACGCTGGTGAAAGCCAGTGTGAACATGTAAAACATTGATATAAACTAAAGGAGTAAAAGGTGTTGCTGAAAATGAGAGACCCCAAGTTTAGGACGATGAGCTGCTTTCTCCTAGGGCGTGCGGACTCGGGGGATGCAAGGTGATTCAGGCATGTCTCTCACGTGGTCTCCTCCTGGCTCTGCGGTGCTCCGTGAGGGTGTTTTGCGTTTTAGTCTGTAGCTGTTTTGTTCTGAAGTCGTGGCGGGTGGATGTTGGGCGTGAAGTCTGCACACATCGTCACGGTGAAGTGGAAGGATAATGAGGTTCTGTGGAGCTGCTGGGGAGGCATGAGGGCTTGTCCAGGGCAGGTGGTGCTTTGACCGCGGACCTCTTGTTGGGGAGAACCTTGGCATGACATCTTTGATGCGCTCAGGGGCCAGTGTGCATGTGAACATGGGGACTGACTGTACCAAGTGCAAGGCTAGGATGACCAGTGCAGTGGGAGCCCCCCGGCCCCCCCCCCACAGGGAATGCAGCCTCCCAGATTGACTCCAGAAGAGAACATGACACAGACCAGTAATAGTGAGATTGGGATGAGTTGTGAAAGATAACCCAAAAGCTACCATTGCAGATGGCTTTATAGGTCAACAGAAATCCTATGTGAAGTAACACTTGGGTGAGCTCACATTAGAAAATGACTACTGGATCAAAGGAGAAAACCCAGATGATCATCTACGTTGATGCAGAAACAGCATCTAGTTACCCCCGATTCCACCCAGGGTAAAAACTCAGCAAACCAGAAACAAGTGTTTATCCTGAGGAGGTTTGGGGCTTGTCCCACTTCGTGGAAACTTTTGTGTTAACGAAGAGGGGAGCATAGGGTCGCTGGCTGTCTCACTTCTGTTCAGTGTGCAGAGTCTGCTTGCGGGCAGGGGTGCCTGACTGCCCAGGGAGGGATGATGCTTTGACTTTTGCTGCGCAAAGACAACAAAAAAGAAGCAATAGTGTAAGAATTGGACAGGAGAAAATCAACTATCATTTCCAGCTGCTATAATTACCCACACAGAAAATCCAAGAGGAGCTGCAGGGACAGTGCTGGGCCGCAGAGTCCTCATGCTTGTTGGATATAAGACGAACGTTTGAACACAGGGTGCATGAGTGGGTAGAGAAGCCGTGTGTACGCACACAGTGGAGTGTTACTCAGCCGTAAAAAAGGATGAAATCCTGCCATTTGCAACACTGGGTGAACCTCTAGGGCTTTGTGCTGAGTGAGATGAGTCAGAAAAAGACTCCCGCTGTGTGATCCCACTACGAGTGGATTCTTAGAAGAAGAAAAAGCAGTGCATAGAGACTGAGAGCGACTTGGTGGGTGCCAAAGGTAAGGGTGAGAGGGGTCAAAAGGGGTGAAATGAAAAAACTGACAATTTAGAAAGACAGTAGCAGCCCCGGGTAAGTGGGTTCTTTAAAGTGCGCGGGCTCCTCACAGGGGTGCCTGCTGGAGACGGCGGCGGCGTCCTCTCCGAGCTCCAGATGCCCCTCCGCCAGAGCCCGGACACGTGGGCCTGCGCTGAAACGGTTCTGTGCGAGAGCAGCCGCTCACCGGGGATTGGACAGTCTGCCCTCGCGCCCGCTTCCGAAGTCCATGAAAGCTGGGCGTGTGGTTTGTTTGGTTTTTCTTGTAAACTCAAGGCTTTCCCAGAATGCACATTCCTCCACATTCCCGGTTTCAGAAGGACCTGTTTGTCCCCAGCTCAATAGTACTCATCCGTGATGCTCCCCGTCCTCACGCATCTGGAATGTGAGTGTCGTGGGTCGCCTGCTCAGGCCCGTGGACCTGCGCCCAGCACGGGCATTAGCCCGGATTCAGCCCTAGATCTTCTTCCCCAGCGAGAGCACCTGACTCCACCTTGGAAGCATGGGCAAGGTTACGGGGTACCACCTGGCCGCCTCCACCTCCCTGACTTCAGTCCTACCCGCGTGCCCCCCACCCCCGCTCCAGTGGAGCGGTTATCGACCTTGGTCCGCTTGAGGGTGATCAGTGGGAAGGAGTTGTTCCGAGTTGCTCACTGGAAGCTGCTGAGTGTTGAGTTTTGTTCCTGTTGTCCACTCCCACGCCCTAGAAGGGTCCTACACAGATGAGGCTACGGCAAGTTCCAGGGCCTTCGAGCTGTGGAAAAATCTGGAGTGGAGGCGAAAAAAAGTCATCTCAAGAATCAGGTGTCCTTTGTGTTGATGTAGACCCTGCTCTCAACTACTCCACATGCTTGCTGACAACGAAGCCTTCATGACAAGGTGGGAGGCCAGGTTCTGATACAGAATTCCTGAATTTCTCAGAGTCCCGTCCCGGAACCTGTGGGATATGGGAAAGCTGGCTGCTGGGCACGCCTCTCCCTGCTGCTGGGCCCAGGCTCTGTCCTGCATGACACAGGGCCTTGAGCACATTCGAACGACACGTCCAGGCTCCCCATCCCCACTCCCACCTCACATAGCCTCCCTCCAACAGACAGCGAGCCCTTGGAGTAGGGCCGTAGTGGAGTGGTCTGTCCTCAGGGGAGTGTACCTGGAGAAAAGGCTGGCCCCGGGAAGCAGGCTCTCGAGGGGAACAGCGGCTTGGGGTGGAAACATCCCATTGGCTCTGCGGATTCTTTACCCCATGGAGAGAGGTTCAGCTGAAATGGGCCAGAGTGGGGGGCCCTCTACAGCATGAGGCCCCAGGCCAGTGGGTGCACTGGGATGGTGGCTCAGATGGAGGGAGAGAGATGAAGTCCTACTCAGTGGTGGTAATTAGGAAACAAGGCACATTCACATGATTTCTTCTGGAGGTAGGGAGCAGCAAGTCTTCAGATGACTAGAAGAACAGAACAAAAGCTTCTCGAAGAGTAAGATCTGTTCCACCCCGAGGAGAGGGTGAACCGTGTTAAAAGGCCAGTTCGTACTTTCAGAAAAATGTGGAGGTCTGGCTTTGGGTTCCTGAACCTGCAGGATTCCCTTCAGTATTTATTGCAGGCTAAGTCTGCTCGTCACAGCCTGTCCTGTGTGCGTGGGGCTGTCCTAGGAACACCTTTGTCTCTGGAGGCTAGTTTGGCTGGACCCAGAACTCTGCATGGACCGTGGTTCATCACTGTGCCTACGTCCTCTCACCGCCTCCTGACTTCCGTGTTTCTGATGGCAAGTCAGCTGTCCGTCCTCCAGAGGATCCCTCGTAGGCCTGGAGGCTTCCCTCCCTCTGCCTCCGAGAGGATCTGTGCTTTGACACTCCCTGTGCCGTGTCCAGATGTGGACACCTTTGGGCCTGAGGTCCCTGATCCCAGTATTAGAAGCGAATAAAAGCTGTCTTCAAAACCCATCTTTCTTTGGTGGAAAGTTGTTGGAAGTGTATCTTATCAAAAGTGACGTGTTCCCACGGTTTCTTACAAGATGATGTTTCAGGCCTGCTCGGGCACCGGCATCGTCAGCGAGCGCGAGCCTTACGGACACAACTCACCTCCTCGCTCCTGTGGAGTCAGACATGCAGTCAGTGCCTGGACCCTGCTGTGACACGCCCCCCTGGGGGCTGGCATGTGCCATGGGGCACTGTAAGGTCCGGGGACCGCATGCCCGACCACTCGGTCAGGGACAGACAGGCTCCTCTTCGGGTGTCACTATGGCTCTGCACTGCAAGATGGACGTTGACAAACTGGAAGGTGCTGAGAAGAGTGACTAGAGCGACATGGGAACCTGACAGGGCACTGGGCGACAGGCTTTAAGGAGCAGTTTCTGCAGGTTTTTCTGTGCTTGAGGTCCTGGGTCTCAGTTTTCATGCTGATGTGGCTCTGACTGTGTAATGGTTTCCCGTCTGGACCGTTCTGCCTCCAGTAAGACCCGATTGCGCGGAGAGGGTGGGGACGGGCTGGATGGAGACCTCTCAGTGAAGACCTTCTTGAAAAGAAAGTTTGGTTTTCGAGCCACGCGCTGGTGGTGCTGTTGGCAACAGTGATGATGACGGCGATGGGCATTGTCCAGTCCCCTTCCTACCAGCCAGTCTTACTGGGAAACACAGGCCTGTTGAGTAAATTCGGCACCTGTATTCGCAATCTGGGTGCGGCCTACCATCCAAATAGATCCCCTGTCCCTGCCTGTGTGCCGTGAGCCTGGTTTCCGCCATGCCCGATGGCTTTTCTGGTCTAGAACATTCTGACCTGTTGTTCTCATTGCCTGGGAGGCTCTCTCCCACCTTGTAGGATTCCATTGTGTCTTCTTGGTCCACTCAAGATATCTCTCCGGTTTAAAGCTTTCCAGACCCCTCCTCAGGTAGGATCAGCGGCCTCCAAACCATCCCGTTCCGAGCCACCTGAATGAGCTGTGTGACAGAGGTGGTCACAAGCCTGGGTCCCCCCTCCCCGACTGTTTGCCAGTCCCAGGTCTCTCCGGCTGGGTCCCCATGGCTCCGATCAGTACCGCCTTCTCGGAAGTGGACACGGTCATGGGCCAGGCTCTGTGGCCCCACCCACCCTTCCTGGCCTCCGCCAGCCCAGGGAGCCCGCTGGCATCATGACGTGGTCTTACAGAGCAGGAGCCCCCTGCTGGCTCCTGCCACTGGGCCACGGATTCACACTGCTCTCTGCTGGGATCGTGGCCAAGTGGGACAGAGGCTTCTAGATGCTGGACAAGACCGATCATTCACAGTGGCTCAGTGTCTGGCCACCTGTCTGCCCCGAGCCGTCTGGTCCTCCCATTTCCTCCTGCGGGTGAAGGTGAGGAGGGTGAGGCGAGGTGGGCGGGGGCCCTGGACTGTCACGAACCCTGGTCACTTCCAGAGCCTGATCCCCGCCACAGTGCCTTTGTGTTGGATCCCTACTCGATATTTAGACAATGTCATTTTAAAAAGTTCTACTTTATGAATATATAAATTATATTTTCACTCTTTTTTTTTTCCCTCATAGCACTACAGGGGAGAAGAAAAATAATGTTTATTGAGAACATTCTATGTAACAAGCACTGTAGGAAGTGCTTTAACTATCTTTCTTATTATATGTTATGTATAGTCTGTAAGTGTGTATTTACCTCAGAAATAAGACATTCTCCACAAGTGACGACCCTGTCATTTAAGTGCAGCTCTGCGCGGGGGTGACAGCCGCGGTGAATCCGTTCCCACCGTGTGTTTTTGTATCATTGTAGGGACATCTTAACCACACTGAGAGCCAATAGGAGGTGCAAGCTGGAAGGTTCTGTCTGTGTGCCAACGAGGGTCGCCCTCAGGATGGACTGGGTGCCCACCCGTCACATCGCAGCCCGCGTGCCCTGGTCGGGAGACCCCACCGCCTGCCGCGCGTGAGTCAGGAGGACCCTGTCGCCTCAGAGGAGTCTCCAACCCGTTGTCCCCTTCCACACCTTTCAGATACACCTTTCTTGACAAGGAAATCATTTGCATCATTTAGAAGTTTAAAAAAAATGTCAGTGTCAAATTTCCTGTGAGGTTTGAGGACTGTGTGGCTTCTGGAATGGTATCCAGATGTGGCCCTGCTTTCACACTTTCCCGTTGTTTTGTGGACGGATCCGGGGCTGCTCATGTATTCTTTTGTAATTAAAAGACTTATTTTCAATTGGCAATAATCGTACCTCAGGTAAACCTCATTGGCTACGACACTGCCACTGCGCCAAGCTAGAAGACTTATTTTTATATTTAAAATGCTCTATAATCTTAAACTAAATTTCAGTAAATGCGGGTATCCAGTCTGTTCTGTGTAATTCCCCGAATGAAGTTATCAGATACAGAGCCTCTTTTATATTAAAATGGAAATTTCTCATTTCTCTTGAGTTTTCTGTGCATCGTCTGTGGAGACTGGTGTCCTTTTCCCTGGGTCTGAAGGCTCCCTGAGATGTCCTAGTACTTACCAGGCAAGGTCGCCAGGAAACCACTGGGTTATGGGGCTGCTCCTGGGTTCTTTACCCTTCCAGAGCCCCCGCACTCCCCGTGTTGTCCTTGTGTCATCCCCAGGGCCATGTTCTCTGCCAGCGGCCACCCCTCAGCACCGATGGTCTGAAGAGCCAGTCCACGCACGGCCACGGCGTGTGGTCGTGGAGGGATTTCCCGTGGTACGGAAGGGCCAGAGAAGACCGGTGTGGAGAGGAAGCCCGCACAGTGCCGGCCAGTTGTGGGTTATCCGGAATCGCAGGGCACACTGCTGTGTTGCAGGAGACAGATAAGACTTTTCTGCCCCCGGCGTCTTCGGTGGTCTGTGGGCACTTGGCCCCGGGTCAGGGCACAATCTGCTGAGCCGAGCCGGCCATCCTCGCCAGAATCGCCGAGGCTCTGAGTGGTGTGGCTGAGATTCGTGGCCTTGAATGTGTGCTGTGAGAAAGCTGTCACGGGCTCCTCTCTTCAAAAGGAGACACGTCTCCATTCTCCGAGAAACAGTGGGCGTTCAGGAGTTCTTAGGTTCACAGCATTTCTTTCTGGCTGAGCTCGTGCCTCTGCCCTGGCCTCACGGGGAGAGGGGATGGCCACACACGGACTCGGTCACTGTGGTAGGGGCTGTAGCACACACATCGCTCCGGCTACTTAGGGAATGAAAAGCTTTTCTGTAGAGAATAAGCCCCGTGCATCTTCCTGCCGGCTGGAAAGCACCCCATGGAGAGCCGGGCACACGGGGTGCAGGGCTCATGTCCCCCACGGCGTTGTGCCGCGTGAGCCAGTCACCAGCATCTTGGAGCCTTGTCCCCCTCCTGTCTGCACAAGGGAGTGATGGCGCACAGGCCTTGCAGGGAGCCCGAGACACAGGCCTGCACAGATGACGTCGGTGACCGCTCGGGGGCCGCTGCCGAGGTCCACTGTGCAGCCCCTCAGACCCCAGAGCAGGCACCCCTGAAGAGCAAAAGGACACGAGAGATTAGAGCAGCAGCAAGGACAAAGGCGGGGGTGATGCTGGACCCGCAGGTCCGTCATGAGTTCCTCCGGTTCTGGGGGGCGGGGATGCTCGCCACGGAGACCGTCAGTGAGCGCGAGTGACGCATGGCTTCGGTGTTTCCTCAGCGTGTCTCGTCCAAACAGGCCGGGTCACAGGCCAGACGGCCGTGGGGTCCCCATCCCAGCCCGGCGCCCCCTGCCCAGCCATCGTGCACCCCGGCCTGTGGCCTTCCTCTCGGCTCTGGGCCCGCCGTGCCCAGTCAGCCTCCTTCAGGCGCTGCCCTTGGAGGCCGCGAGGGAGAGCCACGCGCAGGTGACGCTCTGTCTGGCTGCTTTCATGGCTAGAAGAGCAATGCTTGTTCACTGGAGAACGGGGGACACGGAGCCAGGGACGCGGGCGCATACGGTGGCCGTGGGCCCGAGTGGACTGCCATGGTGTGTGGGGGGCACTCGCTGCAGGGAAACGTGGCCTGGGGAAGTGGCGGGGACCCCATCCCAGAGTGCAGCCCACCGTTCTGACGGCGCCGACACCAAGTCTGCCCCCTTGCCAGAAGGGGTTGTTGATGAAGTCGGAAGATAGGCATGGGGATGTCTTCCATCTTTGGGAGTGAAGGTCAGGCCAGGATGCCCAGCATGGCAGGCTCGAGGCCCGCATGTCATGCTGGGATTCGCTGGAAGAGTGCCCGGGGCGGCCACACGCCCCCCACGGCAGCCACCCCTCACGGCCACATGAGTGTCAGCACCACGGGACGGGAGCAGGTCGGCTAACAGGTAAAACCTGCACACACCCCACCCGTGAGGCCCACAGAAGGGCTCATGCCTTAAAGTGCTTCATCTGTGTTCTCATTTTTAAGAAAAAGATTTGAGAAAGGGAGGGAGAGCGAGAGTGCTAGTGGCAGGCCAACGCAGGGAGCCCGATGCGGGGCTCGATCCCAGGACCCTGGGATCACGACCCGAGCTGACGGCAGATGCTCAACCAGCTGAGCCACCCAGGCGCCCCATCTGTGTTTCGTTGTCAGAAGAGGAGGGAAAGACCTGCCCCTGTCAGCTGAGGAAGCCGACCAGCGATTTTGTCTGCACGGGGCCATTAGCTAAGTTTTCAGTTTGTCCTTGAACCCACCATCCGGCGTTGTTCATATCTGGTGCCCGGACGAGAACATCAGCACGTTCCTCCTATCATTTCACAAAGTGAGTTCCTGGTGGCTTCGAAACCGACAAATGCTAAAACTCTCATTTCAGAAAACCCAAAAACATGGTAAGTGGTTAAGGAAGAGACATTAACATCGTTCAAAATGTTTTGCCTCCTTTTAATATATAGTTCACTTACAGATTTTTTTCTAAAACATTTAAAATTATGCCTCAAATCCATACTTAGTACAGAAAAATTTTAAAACTATATACATCAATGAAAATGAAAAACAAACATGAAAGTCCCCTAGTCCCACCCTGATGGTAGCATGTGTGTCGCTGTAAAACTTTCCCCGTAAACATAAATTCCCAAAGACATGTACTTCTGATGTTGACATCATGCGTGTGTTTTCATGTCCACGAATGAGTACGGGGTCCTCTCCTTCAATGGCTGCACATTGTCTCCTTGAACGGAAGTGCCCCAGGGCCTTAGACCCTCTGGAACGTGTGTGTAGGTTCTTCTCAGTCCTTCATCCGTTCACTGTTCATTTATCTACTTGCTATCACAGAAATCGCTGGATAACCATTCTTACACCTTTTCATAAAGTTTTCCAACTATTTTCATAAGAGAACATTCTACAAGTTGAATTGGTGAGACGGGGGGTCCGTTCTGGTTTTCTGCCCTCTCCGTTTGTCCCAAGAGCCCACACCCTTCCTTCTCACCAACGCTAGGTAGAGGCTACTCTGCTCTTTTTCCAAACTTGGAACATGATGAACACACCCAGAAGTTGGCAGAAGGAGCAGTACGAGGGACCCCTTCAAAGTGCCGTTCATCTCGGCAGTGCCCCGCCCGTGGCCAGCTCCGGCCGCCCACCCGCTCTGTGCACTGGACGCAGGTCCCAGACGTAATGCCAGTTCACCAGTAATTATTAACATGTGACCCTCCCAGAGACGTCTAAAAAGCCACCACCAGGATGTGACTGTTACTCCTCAAACAACATTTACAATAATTCCTTCTATTAGGAAATCTCTAGTCTCTGGTTAAATTTCTGCATGTCTTATCAATTTCATACGTGATTGATTTTGGTTTTTTTTTTATGACTTGTCTCAACTGGCTCCAAAAAAGGTCTACACATCCGACAGACTGATGAATTCTGCCTCTACTGATTGAGAGTATCCCTTACTTTCCCCCTCTTGGACTGTATATTCAAAAAGCTGGCTTGTTCTTAGAGTTTGTGTCAAGATTTTGCTAATCGTGTCTCTATTGTGTTTTACCTACGCCTCTGACCTCTGCATTTCCCATGAATTGGTAGTTGATTGGAAAACTTGATCAGATTCGATTTTGATTTTTTGGCAGAAGTTCTGTTTTGACCCTTGCCTTTCTGATCTACGCTGCTGACTTCGCTCTGCTCATCTGGTGTTTGCGTTTCCGATACATGTATTGGCCGCGTGCGCGTCTTTCATGAACTTCATCTTCGCCCATTTTTCTATTGGGACCTCTGTCTTTTTGTTAATTGTTTTTAAGACTTCTTTATATATTAAGGTTAATAAGTCTGTTTTTCTCAAATGTTACAAATATTTTTTCCACCTTATAATTTTTCACTTTCTTCTCAGTGATGCTTATAGTCCCCTTAGTGGCATGTAGGACTTTCCTGTCCTGTCAGCCTCTTTTCCTCTGGTTTCTAGCTTGAGAATCACTCAGGAAAGGCCTTCCTTTCCCCCAGTTCTGTACAGTATATGAATTGATATATAATTACGCATCTACAACTTTGCATGATTCTTATTTCATTCTTAACATCTAAAACCTGGCTCTAGCTAAAAAATTTTGAGGGGCAAAGGGTGGTATGTCTTGCTCGATTTCTTCCCCAGATATTAATAGTTACTCTAACCACATTTTTCTCCACTGATTGTAAATTCCATTTCTACCCTGACATCTAAATTCACTTATGTGACAGTAGTTACACACATACAAACTTAAATCACATTTAGTTATGACCTTTAAAAAAAAAGAGTAAAATTATGAGAAAAGTGCTTTCCCTTCCATTCTTTGATCTGTCTTTCTCATCTGGTGGCCGGAGCACTGTGTGCGTGTGTGTGCACGGGTGCATGTAGCTTTTTTATTAAAACGTACCGCATGCAGAAAGTGAGAAGCCAGGCCCAGGCACCTGCGTGTCCTCACGTGGGCGGCCGACTTCTGCGGCGTCCCGCTGCCCCTCAGGACGCTCCCGGCTTTTCTCACTTGTTCGTCCGCATCCACCTCGGAATCACCTCATCAGGTTTCAGAAATAAAAGCCACATAAGACGGCAGTTGGATTGCGGCTGAATTTACTGATTAATCGCAGGATAAGCAGCTTTCCAGGACTGGAACCACCACTCAGAGACACCGGGTATTTTGCCAGATAAACACGTTTTATGTATCTAGGGGCTTCCTTTTCTTTCTGTTTTTGGCTTTTGTTTCGCTACTACAGGTCCCGTACTTGAAGCTCAGTCCTAGCTGTCTTTTTTCCGTTAGATGTTCTGATCATAACTGTTTTAGCAGATCGTTTCTTGGAATACTGCTGCTTAAAACTGAATAGTGCATTTCCCCCCCAAAATGTAGTGAGAAGGAAGCTACTCTGTACTTAGTGACACTGTGAGTCAGTGTGCTGAATGATTGTTTTTAACAATCTAAAACCCTTTGAGGGAATAATTATCCTCACTGTACTAATGAGGACAGAGGCCTGTCCAAAGTGGGCTTCCTGCACCCCACGCCTGCCCCTGCAGACCCACGCTCCTTAAGCTGCACGTGGGTGGGTCCCAGGGCTGGGGGGTCTTGCTAACATGTAGACACTTGGTCCTGGAGGGTCCCTGAAGTCGGCCTTTCAGTAAGCTCCCATAGATGCTGCCAAGCGTTCCGAGAACCTGGGCATCCCTGAGTCATGGAGGTGGTGAGAAAATGGGACCTTTGTGGAGGGGCAGACAGCTCCCTGGTTCTCCGTGGATAGTATTTCTAATTTTTGGAGGAATTTGAATTGTATACGACGAGGCAGCCCTCAAACCCACTGCCTGAAGTCGTGGTATCTGGTGGATTGCTGGGGTACGTGCCTGCCTGGGACTCCTCCGCTTCCCCCAGCCCTGACCCTGTGCCTCGGTTTCCTCTTCTGGAACCCACTGTGAGCAGTGAGCTGGGGAATGACGCATTTGAGGTTCCTTGAATGGGGCCCAGGAGTAGTGACTGCGACTGTATATCTGTGCATGGGGCCTTGGATGCCAGTGGTGGGGCATAAAGATGGGCCCTCTCTGCCCCCCCAACGTTGACCTTGACCCTGTGGCGAAGACCCCTCCCCCGCAGGGCAGGCCCCTCGGAGAGCGCCATTCCAGACATCATGTCAGGGCCACTGTCCTCCGCTCATGACTAGGTTTTGTGATTTCACTGCGCATTTTATTTATTTTTTTTAATTTTTATTTTTTTAAAGATTTTATTTATTTATTTGACACAGAGAGATCACAAGTAGGCAGAGAGGCCGGCAGAGAGAGAGGAGGAAGCAGGTTCCCCGCCGAGCAGAGAGCCTGATGCGGGGCTTGATCCCAGGACCCTGGGATCATGTCCTGAGCCAAAGGCAGAGGCTTAACCCACTGAGCCACCCAGGCGCCCCTTGCTGCACATTTTAAAGCACCTTTAGAAACTTCTGGCCCATCAGTTCCTTACAAATCCATACGCACATTTGGTGAGGATTTCTGGCTGGCCATCACGCATGACCTCGTACTTCTGCAGCCGGGTAGGACGGCAGGGTGGCTCGGTGCAACCTTAGCAGGGCTCAGCCGGCCGGCAAGAAGCTGCTCCATGGGGACAGGCTTCCAGTTGAAGATGAAGCAGCGCTGGGGACCCATGGAGTTAAGGTTGTGCAACACTGTGGCCATGCTTCATGCCACAGATGGGGACGCTCAGATATAGCACAATTTAGGTCATGTGTATTTTACCACAATAATAATTAAGAAAAAAAACAACCAACAAATCCAGTCAAGATGTACAAGTACTCGGTCTTTTCCCTGTCTGTGAGGATCGTCTCCTGCGATCATCGGCTGTGGACGGCCCAGACCCTTATCACTCATTCTCCACTTCCCCTTCTTCCTCTGGCCACTGGAAACCCGGGATAATCTGGGGACTCAGACAAGCACCCCCACCGTACGTGCGATGGGCAGGTAGATGGTCTGCACTGGGGGTGAGGCTTCAACCCCGTGTTTGGGGGCACACGGCCCTCGCGTCTGGACGGGCTCCACTCCTCCTGGTCGTGCTGGGCCGTCCTGCAGGGGTGGGTGACCCTCCTGGGCCCCCAGTGGAGTTACGGGTGGGGGTGGGGGTCAGCTGGATGGCAGAGTGCTGGGCAGTGACCCAGTGATGACCAGGATAACTGCTTTTCATTAACCATATTGCAGGGGAAGGCCACAGGCAGCAGCAGTGTGTGTGGGTCTGTGGCCTTCCTGTCCCTCCCACGCAGGATGGCCCAGCTGACGAAGAAGGACAAAGCAGGGCCCTGTCTGGAGCTCTGAGCCTCACGGTACCTTTCTGCTAGGTCTTCCTCAGACGCCTGATGTCGTTTCCTCTTAGACCCGCCCTGGACCCCACAGCTTACGTCGAATAGAGTGACTGCTTGTCTCAAGACCTCAGCAGGAATGCCCTCTCGCTGAGCACTGGGACGGGGACTGGGCAGCACCTGTTCCCAAACCGAGCCCCCGCTGCCCCGTTTCCAGTCCCTGCCGTGGACAGATGGCCTGATGTCCCTTGGAGCCAGGGCGGTAAGGAGGTTGGGTTTACTGAGCTGTTTCTGAGCAGCCAGGACGCGGGGCAGCTCGAGTGGTGGCCGTGTGCGTGCTCCCTGGCTGGAGGTGGCAGGTGACTGCTGACCGATGGGGGCGGAAGGCAGAGTGTGGGTTTGCCCTTCCCACGTCCCCGGACTCAGCTGGGGCTTCTGTCCGACCACCCGGTTCTCCATGTATCTTGGGCCAAATATCTCCTCACAGAGGCACGACCAGACCACGGGCCGCCTTGGGGGACATGCCTGTGGGGAATGCTCCCCACGGGGTCGCTGCCTCTGTGCAACCGTGTCCGTGTGGCTCCCTGGGTGCCGTCCCATCCTGCTGGTAACAGCGGTCCCACCTCCAGCCTCCCGGTGGACAGGAGAGTCTGGGAGCATCGGGGGCGCGGGGAGCAGCACTCGGAATGGGTTGCTTGGGTCACTCAAGGCTCATTGTGCACTTATAAATACAGTGACTTTTACACAAATACAAACTCATATCACATTTAGTTATGACCTTTACAAGAGAGAGTGAAATTACGAGAAAAGATGGAACCATCAACCACAAATGCATATTTCAATGAAAGCGATCTTTCTGGTCATTCTTCTGGTGAGACCCCCTTAGTCATGGCTCAGCAAAGCCAGCTGAGTGGTGATCGACATCTCTTAATTTTCAAAAACGTTCTTTACAAGCCTCTTAATAATTCATTTGAATTAGCAAAAGAAATCTCACCTCAGTGAGATTTTCCAGTCCCTAAAAGTTGCCGATCGTGAAAAACGACCTGTGGCCATTAGCGGTCTCCTTGGGACACGTGTGTGCAAGTCCTCGGCCCCTTTGCAAACTGACTTCTGAGCTTCGTGCTGTGGAGTGAGGGGCAGGAGCTCCTGACTTAGCTCTGGCGTTCTCCTCCTATCAGAAGGTCGAGGTGCCGGCCTTCCCCGGCAGCCTGCAGGAGGCCTTTCCGCCTTGCCGGACCTTTCTCTGCTGGGCAGAAGCTGCTTGGGGTCACGGCTGCTCCCGTCGCCGGTGCGCTTGGCGTCCTGCCCACGCCCCGGGATGTCGTCGCGAGAGTCAGTGTCAGGACGCTTTTCCCGCGTTCTCCTCTGCGAGTTTGCGTTTCAGGCCGTACGTCTGGGGTTTCGGTCCATGTGCCATTAGTTTTTGTGCGGTTTTGTGTGTGGAGTAAGCCAGGGCTGCGGTTTCAGTTTTCCGGCCGTGGGCTCCCGTCCCCCAGCACCGTTTGTTGAAGAGACTTCCCTGCCGCGGGTGAAGGCCCTTTGCTCCTGGCTCGCTGTGCTGCCCCGTGGGTCTGCATGCCCGTGTGCGCGCCACGCGTGCTGTCTGGTGACTGTGGCTTTGTAGCATACTCTGAAGTCAGGACGGTGATGCCTTCAGCGGACACATGAGAAGATGCCCCGGATCGCTCACCACCAGGGAAATGCGAACCCAAAGCAGGAGGAGACCCCACCTCACGGCTGGGGGGTGGCCGCTCGTAAGAACCGGAAGACAGCGAGTGCTGGCGGGGCCGTGGGGCCACTGGAGCCCTCGTGTGCTGCTGCTGGGCACACGAACCGGTACGGCTGCTGTGGAAAACGGTGCAGAGGTTTCTCAAAAAGTTAAAAATGGACTCTCTCTGCTTGACTTATTTCACTCAGCGTAATCTCTTCCAGTCCCAGAGAGTGTCAGTTGTCATGTGGTTTCACTTATGTGTGGAGCATAAGGAATAACACGGAGGACACGGGCAGATGGAGAGGAGAAGGGAGTTGGGGGAGATCAGTGGGGAGACGAACCATGAGAGACTGTGGACTCTGAGAAACTATGTGAGCGTTTTGGAGGGGAGAGCGGTGGGAGGTTGGGGAGCCTGGTGGGTATTGTGGAGGGCACGGGTTGCACGGAGCTCTGGGTGTGGTGCATAGACAATGAATTGTTGCACTGAAAAGAAATTAAATTTTAAAAAATGAGAAATAAAAAAGTTAAAAATTGAGCTGCCGTAATGATCCAGCAGCTCCACTCCTGGGTATGCGCCCGAAAGAGCTGAAATCAGATCTCGAAGTGCTGTTGGCACTCCCACACTCATCGCAGCATGACTCGCAGGAGCCAGACTTGGAAACGGTCCTAATGTCCATCCACAGATACGTGGATGAGAAAAAGTGGTGCATACACCCGATGGAATGCTATGGGATACTTTTCAGCCTTAAAAGGGAAGGAGATCTGCATTGCCCGACGGCAGGGAAGAGCCTGGAAGACGTTTTGCTGAGTGACATGAGCCAGTCACTGAAGGACGAATACTGTGTCATTCCGCTAAAGGAAGGCGTTGACAGGAGGCTCGGGGAAGCAAAGGACAAGCTGGTGCCAGGAAGGAGGACTTGTGGCTCAGCGGAAACAGCTCCAGCTGTGAGACGGTTACTCTGGGGGGCTCCGCTATGAGTGCAGAAACCACAGCCCGTAGTACGAATTGCGCACTTGGACATCAGAGTCACTAGAGCTCACATTAAGCATTCTTATCACAACAACAACAACAACAACCCCAACCCAAACCCGACCGGTCGCTACAGCACTCTGGAGGGAGGGTTGTGCTCGCGCTGTCTTTTCTTTTGGGTCCAGACGCTGCTGCTCCCGGAGGGTCCTCTGTTCCGTGGTCACCGCTGGAGGGTTTTCTCACGTTCCCCGTGGCCAGCAGCTTCTCCCTGAGGTTAGGGCTGCACCCCGACAACAGAGCAGGGGAAGACTTCTCACCGAGACCCTTTATCTCCCTGGACAGTTCCCCTTGCAACGCGGTCTCGCCGACATCTGGGTAAGTGACAGACGCGCTCGGGACCTGTGGTCCCAGAGTTCAGGCTGCAGAGAAACCCACACGAGGGGCTGCCCCGCCCAGACTGCAGATTCCCACAGCTGACCGTGTGTCCCCTTGAGTGTCACGTCCCGCAGCGAAGTCCCCACATGAGGGGAAAGGCTCCCACCAGGCCCCTGCGGGCTCTGGGTCTCATTCTGGAAAACACCTCACTGGACATAGAGGCTAGACCTGGAAGATCTGACCCAGTGCCCCCCAAAACCCCAAGAACAGCAGTTGTGGCCTCTACAGACTCCCTAAGTCCCACAGCAGCTGAGCGTATCAACAAGCTGTCTTATTCTGTGCTTGTCCGAGAACCTTTGGGTTGTAACAAAAAAATGACATTCTGGCACAATTTGATAAATTATAAGATTGTTAGATGTGGAATTTGGAGAAGGTGGGAGATGTTTATTACACAAATGATCTCCACCAACATCTGACTGGCATTTTAAGCAGACGTGCTTGGGAAACGTTCTTAGGACATGTACTCTTTCCTCAGAGTCAATGCAAGATTTTCAAACGCTCGTCTGATACTTAGTTTATCTAGGACACTGTTGGGGCTCCTCTGATCCTCAGTGTCCTGGTCTAAACTACTTCAATCCTGTATCCTCGTAGGAATATTTGTGATATGGAAATAGGTGGTGGTATCTGGGATGACGCCGGCCTGGTGAGACCGTGCAGACCCGAGGCCAGGCTGCGGCTCCCTCTGGCTCCTGGTGGCTTCCTCTGGGGCATGGTTGCCTTGGGCTGCCTGCCTTGGGGAAGCCCAGAAGGTCCAAGGGCTGTGGCTGGTACTCTTGCCTCCCACTGGGGCTCAGCGCCACCGACTGACCTGTGTGGGGTCCACAGACCCCTGTTCCCTCACCTTCAGTGCGCAGACTGCTCCGCGTGGGATCGGCCCCTGCTTGATCAGACGTCTCCTGAAGCTGCCTTGCCCCTGCTTCTCCCATCCCGCTCCCTCCTCTCGAGGGCCCTGTCCACGCTCCCTGGCACAGGTGCCCCTGCCTTCGGCTCCCTCCCAGTGGACCTGGCCAGAGGTCAGGACAGAGCAAATTCTGTGGGGTGGGAAGGACACTGGCGGCCAGGCAAAGAGAGGGTGGGCTGCAGGGGACAAGCACTCGTGACTGAAGGAACATCTGCTGCTGCTGTCATGATTAACTAATTTAAAAATTAGTTTAAAAAACTAATTAAAAAAAACCCAGGGCTCGCACTTAATTCTGGGGAGAACATGCATGTGTGTGATGCACAGTATTTTTCTTTTGTCTTTTTGTATTTAAGATGTTTTCTCAAAAATTGACGTGGAATAATCTCAAAAATTGACGTTGGCGTTGTAGTACAACCCAAGGCCTGCGGGGACAGCCACGCCTGGCTCTGTCCATGCACGTCCTGGATGCTTTGTGCAGAACAGCTCGGGGAGTCCCCACAAGGTCCCTGAGACAAGAAGGGTCATCTGCTCTGGAGACAGGGAGGGCAGGTGCCTGCTGAGGCCACAGGGCAGGTCGGTGCTGGACGCGGGGCTCGCCCTGGCTGAGGGGCTCCGAAGCTCCGGGCGGAGTTCACACAGTTCTGCTTGCCTCATGCTCTCTATGCCAAGAACAATCTCGTAGAATGATTTTTAAATGGAAACCTGAATGCTGGGCGCCTGGGTGGCTCAGTGGGTTAAAGCCTCTGCCTTCGGCTCAGGTCATGATCCCAGGGTCCTGGGATCAAGCCCCGAGTCAGGCTCTCTGCTCAGCAGGGAGCCTGTTTCCCTTCCTCTCTCTCTCTGCCTGCCTCTCTGCCTACTTGTGATCTGTCTGTCAAATAAATAAATAAAAATCTTAAAAAAAAAAAAAAAAAGAAACCTGAATGCTAACTCCTGTTTCTCTGGTAGCTTCTTGGAACTTAATCCCGATGTCCCCTATGTTATTTGAGGTGGACGATGTCATGTGTGGATTTTCAAGTGTCTTTAAAGCATGTTATAAAGCTTTCCAAGGATCGCATTTTTCTTTTCTGTAGTTTGACTTCATTCTGTGGGTGAAGACTTTTATGTTTCAACGATGATGACAAGGTCACCGTGCCGTTGTCCTGCATCCAGTCACACTGACTCAGCTGTCCGCCTATGACGGCCCCCGCCCCGTCTACGCAGGTCCTCTTCCCTGACGCCCTGCATGGGGGGCTGGTAGCTCCGTTACCCACCGTGCGCTGAAGCAGGTGCCGTCATCCGTTGTGGAGATGAGGAAGTGGATCGTAGAACCCAGTGGTGTAGCCGAGCGAGGGTTGCCCCGGGCTTGCGTGGGACGCAGGGAGGGTGCGTCACGGGGAGGGGCCTGGAGCTGGTCCCTGGCACCCGGATGGGTTTGGGGCACATCCACAGGGTCAGCTTGAACTGATTTTATTGACCTTTGAGGGCCTCGGGAGCTCTCGCCACCACGAGGCCCGCCGTGTGCTTGGCCAGCTGGGCTCTGTGAGGTGTGTGCGCGTGCCGAGGGGCAGGGGGGCCACTGAGGGTCCCCTTCCTGCTCCTGGGCCCTACGCCCACAGCTCCCAAGGGTCCATCTTTCCCAGCTCCGAGTTCGCCTCTGCCGCCTGGTCCTGCAGTGCACCCTGAGCTGTGTCTGTTGTGTCTGGGTGACCCTCTCCTGGTGACAGCCCGGTGGGCTGAGGGAACACAGAACACCCGCCGTGAGAGCGGAACTCACCCCTGATCTGACCACGTCAGTCCCTGTCTGCTGTGCTTGCCTCTGCCTCAGCGTTGGTCCTGAGCCAGGTCCTCGAAGTCGGAAAACCCAGACTCAGCCCAGCCGGGGGAATGCTGTCCCCAGAACTGGAAGGGGCACGTCCTCATGTGGCCTGAGAAGGACTTGTCACTCTGGCAGCAAAAGACCCAAAGAGCCAGGGCCGGCTGCTAAGTCAGGAGCTGTCTTTGGGGCGCCCGGGTGGCCCTGCTGGTTGAGCGCCGGACTCTTGGTTTCAGTTCGGGTCACGATCTTGGGGTCGTGGGATTGGACCCTGCGTGGGGCCCCTCTGGGAGTCTGCCTGAGATGCTCTCTCCCCCTCTGCCCCTTCCCAGACCGCGTTTGCACCCTCTCTCTCTCAACTGATATTGAGATAACAGATATTGAGATAACAGATAAATCAGCGGGTGGATAAATATGTAACAAATGGAGAAATAAATCTTTTTTTTTTAAATTTCTGGTAACTTTTTTTTTTAAGATTTTATTTATTTATTAGTTAGAGAGAGAGCACGCAAGCACAGGCAGACAGAGAGGCAGGCAGGGGCAGAGGGAGAAGCAGGCTCCCTGCAGAGCAAGGAGCCCGATGTGGGACTCGATCCCAGGACGCTGGGATCATGACCTGAGCCGAAGGCAGCCGCTTAACCAACTGAGCCACCCAGGCGTCCCAGGAATAAATCTTTTTAAAAAGAAAATTGAAAGAAAAGAAAAAACAAGAAACTCTCTGCTTTTTGGCCAGAGCATGAGCCCGAATGGTTCTGCAGGTTCCCTGCCCTGAGCAGCTTCCAGAAGCTGGGGAAACGCAGGTCCCCAGGCAGGGACGTGCCTGCTGTGTTGCACACCAAGCGCGGGGGTCACTGCCGGCGTGGAGGGCGCGCTCTGCACGTGGGAATGAAGCAAGCAACAAAGACAGCACCCAGCGTGGAGGAAAGGGAGCTCCCACCCTCTGGACCTCCTGCCACTGCTGGTCTCTGGCTGGTGGGGCCGGGGAGGGGACACAGCCATTCCAGCCCTTATCTAGCCCCACTGTCCTACAAATTGTGTTGCCCTGGAGGGGAAGCGGTGGGACCAGAAACCAGCCACTGGCCTTGAGCACAGATTCCTCTGGCTTCTAAGGCAACAACAAGGACGGGTGGTACCCCAATGGCCGGGAGGAAAGAAGCATATTTGTTCTTCAGGAGAAACGGCCCTATTTCCCTCGAGCTAAAGCAGAAAAAATACTTCCAGTGGACATTTACGTAAGTGACACTGACGGGAGTGGGGGAACATCCCTGACTCGCGGCACCAGAGGCCAAGGCCGTGGTGTTGTGATATAAAAGCATGGAGGCACGTCTCCAGGAGCGAGGCTGAGGTGGGCACGGTCTCAGCGATCTCAGCTGATGTAGGGATGGGTGTTAGAGAAAGCGGGCGTCTCTCGCTCTCTCTCCCCGCTCCCTCTGCCTCTCCCCAGCTTCGTGGGGGTCTGCCGGCCTTGCAGTGGGGGTGCCTGGGTGCCTGGGCTGCTCAGTGAGGGGATCATGTCCTTGAGGAAGACCGTAGGTTGCGGAGCTGTGGGCCCTGCCGGGGCACCCGGGCCGAGTTGCTGGAGACCCCGGGTCTCCCCCAGGCCTGGCTGCTCCCCCCCGCCATGCACCCAGGCCCTTGGAGCATTGACAGACCCTCAGACATCCCGAGCCGACTCGGGAGGGTGAGAGCGGACTGCCTCTCCTCCGTGTGCGATCGTGAGGACGGTAGCGGAATCGCAGTAGGGAGCCCTTGGGCATGGCAGGACTCCTCGGGCACATCGCTTCGAGGGTTCCTGATCCTCACGACGACACCATGGCCCCCTCCCAGCCTCGTCCCCCAGAGAGAAGCCGCGGAATGCGCGCACTGGCTTCCGGGGCCCACCAGGATCCCAACTCAGCAGGCGGCTGGGCAGACGGCAGCGTCCTGTGGCGACAAGCCAGCGGCCGTCCTCTGTCAGGTGCCCGGGCCAGGATGCACAGCCCTGTCCTTGCGGTCGGAAGGCTGCGGCGCCTGTCGTTGGGGGTCAGAGCACGCCCCTGAGCGCTGTCTCGCATGGCCCGCCCGCCCCGCCCCTGCAGAGGTAAGGGGACTCCCCGGGGAGAGGGAACCACCTCTCGGGGAGACCTCAGGCCACACGCGGTGCCCGTCGGGGCCGTGGTTTCGAGCCCGCGAGAAGGGCGGGAGCGGAGGGGCTGCGCGCGGCCCCGGCAGGCTCCGTGGCTCACGTGGGGACGGCGGCTTTACGGATTTAAGAGGAGCGTGGCCGGCTTCCCGTCTGAAGGATGTCCCCGGAGACACCACCACCATTTGATCTATTTTTGATTAAAATGTAAAAATTAAAAATTAAATCAAATGGTAGTAGAACTCCTTGGGGAAAACACACTTCGGTTATGACTGTTCCTACAGGAACCGCGAGGCTCTCTCAGCAGCGTTGTCTCGTCCGTGGGTGGTCTTTTTATGACACACGTAATTAAAGTGAACCGCAGTGAGAACCGGCAAATGCCCCCCCGGTGTGTGGACCGCGGGCCGGGGCTTCAGAGCGGGCCCTGGCTGGGTGGGCACCCGGCGGAGGGGACACGGTTTGGGGTGAGCGTGTCGGCACCTCAGCTCCCTTATTTACCTGTTTTTACTTTTCACTCCTGGCAGGCGCTTCCAGAAGCTTCGTGTTGCGGGAGATTCAGGCGGGCTCACAAGCAGAGCCGGAGACCCGGCCGCCCCGTGTGTCGCCCAGCTTCGTCGGGTTCCCACTCGGCCCGTCTCGCTGCTCCTCCCTCCTTGAGAACGTCCGTCCTGGCGTGTAGGAAGCAAACCCAAGGCCTCCGTGTCACCTGAAGGCCCCGGTGTCTCCCGCAGGGGAGGCTGTCTTGGCGTCGCGGTTGCGGGCGCCGCAGCTCCCAGACGCCGACTCCCCGACCGTCCGACGGCCACCGACGCTCACTCCTCCTGCAGGTGACGAGGTCGGCCGGCCTTCCTCCTAGACCTTCCTCCCCTCTTCCGTGGCTGGCTTCCTGCCTCTCACAGCAGCCAAACGTGGGCGTTCTCCCGCGGGCTGGAGCGACCAGACGCTGTGCCTGAGGAGGCCGTGAGGACTGAGCGGCCCCGGAGCAGAGGCCGGGTCAGGCCTCGACGTGGGGGGCAGCGCTGCCGCTGAAGGGGCTCCGTGGAGAGGCTCGTGTGGGTGGCGTGGGCAGCTCCAAGGAGAAGCTCCAAGAGGCTCCAAGGCTTCAGCCCAAGACCCACCAGCCCAGAGACACATAGGGCCTAGACGTCTAGAAGACAGAGAGCAAATGGATCCCAGTATGGCTTCTGAAAAAATGAGCTGAAGAAAACACTTGTCCATTTATAAGCTCTTTTAAAAATGTAAATGAAATCCAAGTAGCAGCGTTTTTGTTCTCTAATATTGTTCCTTGGTCAGTTAACGTGGTTCTATGCAGACTGTCCTGAGTGGCTGCCACGTGCAGAATGATCTTTCCGTCCACCGGGCAGCAAGCAGCGTCTGGCGTAGCGCAAACCTGGTCCAGGCCGGAGACCCAGGCAGTGCTGTGCCTCATGTCTTCCTCCCCGCCCGACCCCGATGCCCACGACACTGCCCGGCGGTGCGTCAGTGTGCACCAGCACAGATCTGGCTCCTGATTCCAAGACGAGCAGTTCCCGTAGCCGTTGTACTATAGACAGACACCTGGGTTGCTCTTCAACTTTGCCTACAGCAAAAATGCTAAAACTCATAGGTTAGAGTATGCAAATCTGATCTAGATAGTTTACCATCAAATTGGCGAGAATTTTTAAAAAGCACAATACTTAGTGCTGGTGAAGACGTAGGGAAGACAGCGGTCCCTTTCGGTAGCTGGAAACGGTGTTGCAGTCATTCTGGATGACAGTTTGGAAAATCTGTTAACACGTAAAATGCTTCTGGTCTTTGGTTAATTCTGGCTTTCTTGAGAAGTGAGTCTGTGCATAGATTTGTGCCCAAAGGTGCCTTGTGAGCCCGGCTCCCCAGACCTCCTGAAAGGACCTTCCGAGCCCAGACTCCGCATGTGGAAACTGGCCCCCCAAGAGGTTTCAGCGCGCAGAGCCGTGTGTGTTCAGGGATACGTGGGTGTTTGCTGCTCTACATTCTGTCTCCAACACAGCTTATCCTGGGCAAGACAGCTCAGGAACACTGTCTCCTTCCAAGTGAAACTGCTGTCGCAGACTGCCCTTCAAGGGTCAGAAGGAGGTGATGCCTTTCGGGACCTCAGAGGTCTGGAGGTGGCTGTGGGGTCCTCATCAAGGCCCAGCATCCCTCTCATGTTGGCTCCTGCCCTGGACTGGTCCCTGAGCAAGGGGGCCCATGCGGTTCCCCAAAGCCCTCCCAGCCCTCGGTGCCTCCCAAACACTGTGCCTCCTGCCCCACCACAGTGGCCTCTGCATTCTGTTCCATTGAGTAACACGCTGACCATCGTGGTCACGAGGGTGGGGGGCCAGAGGAGACTCACTGAAGGCTTTTACTGCTGTCTTACTTCTCCTTGGAAGAACAAGAATTACGAGAATTGGACACTACTACTCAGTCTCCGTAAACCAAATGACCCGCGGCCTCGGCGGCTTTGCCGAAGGACATGGCCTTCACCCTGGAGAGAGCCACACGTTCACATGTGCCTTGCACGGCAGACAAGCAGATGTTGGGACGAAGTTACCAGAGCGCGGTGGGCTGCTTGTCAAGCTGTTGGCTGGCACAGGGGCATCTCTAGCCCAGTAGGGAGTGGGGTTTGGGGCCCCTGACCCCAGGCCTGCTAGTGCTGCTGGCCACCTGATTTCCCAGCATTCCCTTCCCGCGCGGGCAGCCAGGGTTGGACTGCTCCAGCCCCAGCTCCTGGCATCCCCACGGGTACGTCCGCTCTCATGCTCACCCCAGGACAAGGGAGAGGGACAGAGGCCGGAGTCCTTCCAGGAGCTCCCTCACAGCCTGCTGCCGGCCATGGAGCCAGCATGCCCAGGAGGCCGGCTCCTTACCCAAAACCTGTGCCCTCGCTGCTGTGCACTTTGCCATGTCTGTCACTGGATCATGCCATGGGGACGGCAGTTCATGGTCCTCCAAAGTGCCTGCCCCCAAACAAAAGAGCGTATGAGAAGCCCGGAGGTTTCCTAGCGGGGATCCTTACCGTCTGCGGTTTATGAATGAGAAAACCAGCCCAGGTTGTAAGCTGACATGAGGGCTCAGCCAGATGGGACAGAGCAGCACCAGGTCGGGCTTCTGTCTCCATTCCTGGCTGCCCGGGGACCAACTCTCCCAGTCTGTCTGTGATGGAGGGTCTCTGGGGACATGTGGTTTTCGGTGCTAACCTGGGGACATTCCAGGCACCCTGGAAGCAGTTACTCACTGTGCCCAGCCTCTCCCAGGGTGCTCCTGGGTCCTCCCTCCCAGCTGGGACCCTGCCTCTGAGCTCAGACCCCCATGGTTCATGGGTTCCTTCTGGGTGACCATGCCTGTCTCCTCCACCCACCTAGCCCCGCTCAAGGCTGGTCATGGGAGAGCGCACACAGCTGATGCTCGGCGGTTGTGTCGCCAGGAGCACTGAGTGGGCAACGGGTCGGACCTGCAGAGGAGAGCCAGGAGGGCAGCCTCGTGCCGACCTTGTGAACTGGGCAGTCTGGGGGCAAGGGGAGGGCAGAGGTGGGGAAGGACTAGGGCTGTCGCTGGGCCCCATCCAGGCCGTGGACCCTGCCCATACCTCCCTACTACCCTGGATGGTCTTTGCATCCCATCACTTAAATTAAACACATACTAATTAAGAAAATAATCCCCCCGAATCATTTTCCTCCCAGGCTACATACCTGCATCCGGAGGCCAAGTCTGGAGGAAACGTTAACACAGGCTAATGAGGACCTTGACTGTGACTCAAAGGACGGCCCTGCCGGGGCAGAAGCCTGGGCAGGAGCTGGCAGCCAGCAGGCAGATGCTCCTGGCTGACTTAGAACAGAAGCGGGTTCCTATGGCAAAAAAGAAAAGTGGGGGCCTTTCCTAGACCTGTTAATCTCTAGTGGAATGCATTTCTCTCCCTGGGACCGCATGCGACTGAGGATTTACCCCCAGTCAATGGTGAGAAGTTCTGAGCCAGAAACCCAAGGCCGTGCGGGCCCTCCACCCGGGGCGCTCCCCCCAGCCCCTGGCCCGGACACTTGGGGACCCATGCCGTCCTGCTCTGCCCATACCTGATGGAAGTCGGGCCACATGTTTCTCCCTGTCACCAAAGAATTAAAGACAACATCTCAGGTAGGAAGCTATTGTGGAGGGTGGAAGTTTCTGGCCAGGCAAATAAATTGGATTTAAGTATATTACAGTCATAATCTTTTTCTGCCTCTCTCCAGACGGTCTCTGTACATGGAGAAATGAGAATGTATTCGCAGACAAAGCGTGACCTGGGGGAGAAGCCTGCCGGAATCTGGATTTTCAATAACATAAGACAATAAAGCTTAGACTTCTAACCTGCTGCAATATGGTCAGAGTATAAAGAGCTTAGCTCCTAATAAAAGGGCAGGGCTTCCCCTCATATCTGAAGATCCGGACCCCCCAGAAGGACACTTCATAAAGATCGTAACGGGTTAGCCTGGATCACGCAGACACGAGGCCTTGTTGACCGATAGTCTGACAGTTGTCACCTTCGGATCTGATATTAATAAGTCCCGTGTTGATTTCCTCGGGGTATTTTTGTCCCTGTAATTGCACATCTTCCTGTTGTGACCCTACACTGGGCGGCATGTTGCATGCATGTTCTCTCCCTTTTTCCTGGGGTTTGCCCACCATGATGTGGCACCTCCCTGAGTGGGGGGATGAACGGGCAGCAGCTGGATGGTGGCAAGGGCAAGCTCGTAGAGCACAGGATACAGCCACCTGAGCCACCCACTTCTCCCTGGGAGCTCAAGCACTCTGACACCTTCCACGGAAGGGGAGCGGGTGAAATTCGGGATCGTCAGCCCTCCTGTGAATTTGTTTGCCTCCCCGACACTCTGTCAGGGGATTAATGGGTTAAGTGGTTCCCCTAACAGTGTAATTGAGGCAGCACATGTGAATCTACCACATGAAAATAATCACGTGAATGAAGCTGAGGGACAGCACAGAGCTTGGTTAAAAGTTTGACACGTAAAATGCTGCTGAGCCAGCAACAGAGCCATGGAGAATTGGAATAGCCAGCAGCCTTCCTGGCTGTCCATCCTCTCCCACGGTGCAGAGGGCATTGCCCTGACCCCTGCCCCCTCCCCTTTCCACCCAGACTTTCTTGTGGCCCCAGGGCAGGTCCGTGCCATGCCCTTTAGTATCATCTGCACTTAAAGTGACATTGAGGCCAAGTATTCCAGAACATCTCAGTCCCGTTCCCTGCTTTAGTCCTTGGGCTGCATCTCAGAAGAGCCCGCCCCTTCCAAATGGGACACAGCTCTGCATAAGTTTTCATTTCTGGGGTGGTCCCCAGTGGGGGAGAGGTAAGTGTGGGATGCTGGATGCTCTAGGACAGGACTGTAGACTCTGCTAGGTGCCCTCCTTCTCTGGGAACCCCACCCTAGTCCACACGGAGAAAGACAACACAGGGAAACACACGCTAAGGTAGCCACATACCTGTGTGCAGCCGTGCCATACTTCGGGAACTCAGAACACTTTCTGGAGTGATTTACACCAATCATGGAGCCATGTCTGCTTCCCCCTTTGATTGTCAAACAAAGACCATTGAAATGTGGCATATTCACAAGAACATAATGCCATGGGGAGGCTGATGAGGGGAAAGGGGCCACATCTCATGTGAAGTGCTCAATGGGGTGTCAGGGGGCCCTGGGAGGAAACTGCCTACCTCGGGGCTGGCTCTCGGGGATGCCAACAGCTGATGCTGAGCCACAGATCAGCCCCACAAAAACCATCTGGTGCCTTCCATCCAGTGTGGTCCTGTGGTCCTGTGACAGGAGGTCCTGGGGTCTGTGGGTGGTGCTCATGTCTTATTGATCTTGGAAGACCAGAGCCCAAGACCCAAAGTGGGTTGGGTTCCTGGTCAGATGGGCCTGAGGTAGGAGGTTGGTAGCTCTGTGACGGTATCTTCCTGACCCTTGGGTTTCTCAACAGAGTATGGTAATGACATGGGTGGGTGCCATTGGGCTTATCAACTGAATTAAACACAGCTGTTTAAGAGAGGGTGGTCCTCAGCCTTTACAGGGCAGTGTTACAGGATTGTTTTTCTCCCAAAGTCATATGTTGGAGTCCTAACCTCCAGTACCTCTGAATGTGACTGTATTTGGAGACAGAGTCTTTAAAGGTAATTAAGGTTAAATGAGGCCATAGGATGGGCCCTAATGCAATATGACTCTTATGCTTTAAGAATAGGATATCAGGACACAGGCACAGGGAAAACTGTGAAGATGCAGGAAAACAATGGCCATCTACATACCAAGGAGAGAGGCCTCAGAAGAAACCAAATGCACTGACACCTTGATTTTGGACTTCTACCTTCCAGAACTGTGAGAAAATAGATTTCTGTTGTTTAAGCCATATAGTATGTGGTATTTTGGTATTTTGTTAAGGTAGCCAGAGCAAACTAATGAAGGCAGGTTCGCTCACAGATGCCTCTGCCTTCAGCCTAGAGAATTGGCCTTTTATTCCTGCTCAGAGGCGTCCTAGCTTTGGGACAGGTGGGCAAAACAAGGTTGTGTTAGAAACAGGCATAAGGGTATGGCCAAGTAAACTTCCATGGACCTAGCCTTCTTGTAAATAAAAACTCTGGAGCAAAGTATACAACTGAGGAAAAACCAATTCTATCCAAGTCTCTGGTCAACCCCAAACTATGCATCCTTGTAGGCAGACTCAGAGCATTAAAATAAAAGCAGATCTGAACTATGATTTGACATGACACAAAAGAGATAGAGTTTGCAGTTTAAGTTCAGTCAAAACAAAAACAAAAACAAAGCAAAATCAACATTCTCTGGGATTAAAACAGCCCAGAATCTTTGCAACATAACATTCCCAATACATGACATTCCAAGATACAAACTAAGCTTACTTGAAATATGATCCAGCCTCAAGAGAAAAGTCAGTCAACTGAGAACAATCCTAGATGATGCCAAGATGTTAGAAGACAAGGATTTTAAAAAGGCTATTATAATTGTATTCAATGAAATAAAATATGCTGACAGTGAAAGAAGAGAAGGAGTCTCAGCTAAAAATAGAAATTATGAAAAAATCAAATAGAAATTCTAGAACTGAAAAAATGCAGTATCTAAAACTAAAAATTCTAATGCTGTATCTAAAACTAGAAAATTGGCTTATTACTAGAATGGAAATCGCAGATGAAAGAGTGAGCAGACCTGAACATAAAAGGTATCGGTGTCCAATCTGAAGAAGAGAGAGAAAATAGTTTGGGAATAATGAACAGAGTGTCAGGAACACTATCAGAAGGTCTGCTATATATTTAAATACCAAGAGAAGCGTTAGAGAATGTAGCAAAGAAATATCTAAAGATCTGGAGGCCAAGAAATTACCTAAATTTGGCAAACACATACATTTGAGTTTCAAAAGCTCAGTGAACCCTAAACAGGATAAATGTACATAAAACCACACCTAAGCCTCATAATCAGACTGCTGAAAATCAAAAGAAAGAGAAAACTAAGATAGTCAGAACAAAACTATACACATTGTACTTGGAGGAGATTTTGGAAAGACGGCAGACTTCTCATCCTAAACTATGGAGGCCAGAGGGCAGTGGAACAACATCTCCAAAGTGCTCAGAGAAAGGCCTGTCCACCTAGGATTCTATGATCTGGGACAGTATCCTTCAAAAATGAAAATATTTTCAGATTAAAGAACACATAGAAAATGTTTGCTATTCATGAGAAATGCCAAAAGAAATTACTTGAAGGGAAGTAATAATAGTTGGAAATTCAGATTTTAGGGAATGAGTGAAGAGTATCAAAACTGGGAAATATGTGGGTAATCATAAAAAAAGTTAAAATCTTAATTTCTTTAAAATACATAAGACTGTTTAAAACAAAAAATTACAACATTGTCTTCTGGAGTTTATTATGTATGTGGATTTCAGACCCATGACAACTCTAACAGAAAGGACTGGGAGCATATGGACCTATACAGTTACAAGTTTTCTACATTTTACATATGATGGAAAAGTATCAACTCCAAGTAGACTAAAAGGCTAAGGTTATTTGTTATGGATATCTTAATCCCTAAGCAACTGGTAACAGTGTAATATAAAGAGATAGAGCTAAAACAGTAGATTAATTAAAATGAAATTTTAAACAATATTCAAATAATCCAGAAGAAGGCAGAAGAACAGAGGAACATGAGATAGAGGGAACAAACAGAAACCAATAATAAATTAGCATACCTAAATCCAACCATATCACAAATTACATCAAATGTTAGCAAAATGAGCATGCCACTTACAAGGCACAGATTGTCAGATGGATTTTGAAAAGCAAAACCCACACCTTATACTCATTAGGACACTACAATTAAGAAAATAAAGACAATAAAAAAATAGTGTATTGGCAAAGGTGTGGAGAAATTGGAACTCTTTGCACACTATTAGTGGGAATGTAAAATAGTATGGCAGGTATATAAACCAGTATGATAATTCCTTAAAAAAATGAAATTACCATATGGTCCAGCAAGTCCATTCTGAGAACATACCCAAGAGAAAAAACAAGCAACAAAGAAAGCACGGACACAAAGAGACATTTGTACGTACATCTGTTGTTCACTAAAGCAGTGTTCATAGTAGCCAAAACATGGCAGCAACCCGGGTGTCCATCCGTGGATGAACAGAGAAAGGAAATGTGGTAAATCCATACAATGGAATATGAGCCTTAGAAGGGAGGAAATTCTGAAGCAGGCTACAATACACATGAACCTTGAAGACATTTGCCAAATGAGATAAGCCAGCCCGTCACAAAAAGACAAATACTGGATGATTTCACTTATGTGAGATATCTAGAAGAGTCAGACTCATAGAGATGAAAGTAATGGCAGTTTCACGGGGTTGGAAGTGGTGTTGGGGTAGAGAAATAGGAGTTGTGTGGTGGGTATAGAATTTCAGTTTTGCAAGATGAAGAGGTCAGTTGCTCAACAACGGTATATTTAGCACTACTGAACTGCACACTTAAACATGGTACATTTAAAGATCGTAATGGTACATTTAAGATGGTAAATTTTATGCTATGTGTATTTTGCCACAAAAATAAAAATTAAAAATAGTAAGGCACAGCTGTCATAGTTATTTTAAATATATTACTTTAAAATGCTTACTTTAATATGAAAACCAAATAGGCTGAGCGTAATTACACAGAAAAAGGTATATCATGCAACCAGTAAGCGTAAGAACACTGGCATGGCTACATTAATATCAGACAAAATAAGCCTTCAGACAGAGAGCATTAAAGGAGATAAAGAGGGATATTTCATAGTGACAAAAGGGTCAATTAGGAAAACATAATAATTATAAGTGTACAGGTACCTTATAAGATAAGAAGTAGAAATTCTATAATCTTAGAGACTTTAACAGCCATTTCTCAGCACTTGATAGAAATAGAGAAAAATTCTGTTAAAACATGGGTGATATGAAAACATTATCAACTACCTCGACCTAACTGATATTTCTACCATACCTGCAACTTCAGAATACATGGTGTGTTCTGCAAAATGGATGGCGACACGCTGGGCCACATAAGTCTTAATAAATTTAAGGAACTGAATTAATGCAGAGGACTTGCACTGACAAGTATGGAGTGAGATTAGGTACCAAGAGCAGGAAGAGATCTAGGAAAACCACCGTGGCAGACAGAACAATGAATAAACCCGCCACCCCCAGGTGTCCAGGTCTAATCCTTGGAACCCATGAATATGTCAAGTTATGTGAAAAGAGACATTCAGATCACAGATGGAATTACGGTTGCTAATCTGCTGACCTTAGGACGGGAGATGGTCCCGGGTTGTCTGAGTCAGTCTGGTAACCTCACCAAGGTCCTGCTAAGTGGAAAAGGGAGGCTGGGAAGGAAGTGAGAGTGATGTGACATAGGGAGGACTCTATCTGCCATTGCTGGCCTTGAGGATGGCGGAAGGAAGCCACGGCCAAGGATCCCAGGCAGCCGGGAGAAGCCAGAGAAGACACACACATGGATTCTCCCCTCGAGCCTCTGGGAAGGAGCCCAGCCCTGCAGACGTACTTTGACTGTCATCCATTGAGACCCACATTGGCCTTCTGACTTACAGAACTCTAGACCAGCTTGGGTCATTTTAAAGCACTAAGTTTGGGGTCACAATTACCACGGCAGTAGAGAACTAATAGAACCTTGATTTCACTTCACCAGGCTCTTGCAGTTCCTGGACTTAATTAAAATAAAAGTTAAGGAGGTTATAAAATGAAGGGAGGTCCGTCTTGGAGGAATGCTGGATCCGTGTCCTTTTGGGCCTTCCTTCCCCAGCCCTGGATGGGTGTGGGCACATTGTCCGTACTGTCCATGGCGGACGGAACAAGCAATCCCCACACCCACTCCAGCAGGTTGAATAGTGCTCCCCTAAAAATTCATTTGTGCTCAGAACCTCAGAATTCAGCCCTATTTGGAAAGGAGGTCTTTGAAGATGTAATCAAGGATGAAGAGAGCCAGCTGGACCAAGGCAGGCTCTAAGTTCCATGAGAGGGTTGTTGTAAGACCCAAGCAGGGACTCAGACCGAGAAGGCAGATGTCAGAGGGAAGAATCCACCAAGAATCCGCCAACGCAGGACGCCAAGGATCCTGAGTGGCCGCCAGAAGCTGGGAGGGAGCCATAAGGGGGATCCACCCCTGGAGCGTCCAGAAGGAGCCAACCCTGCTGAGCCCTTGTTTTGGACTTCTGACCTCCAGAGTGGGGAGAGGATCCATTTCTCTCGGCTTAAGTCACCCAGTTGGTGATAGTTCGTGGTGGCAGCTCCAGGTCACAAATACAGCCAGAGTGTCAGTCCTTTGAACCATCACAACCAGAAGCAGGTGCTCAAGGACTCCAGGGAGCACCTGGCAAAAGGACCAGTGGGCAGGGGTTGGGGCCAGGAATCAGGCTTGCTTCCTTCTTGTGCTTCTCTGGATTCATTCTGCCCGGTGAGACTCCTGAGCCACAAGCGCGCTCCCCTCAACCTCCCGAGAGCTGGCCTGGCCTTCTGCCTCTGCCCCCGCTCAGGCCCAGAGAGCTGCTCCTCCTGGGGTGTCCCACCTGCTATGATAAATACATCACGGCCACGTCCCTCAGAGCCCTGCAGTCACCCAGGCCTCAGGACATGGCCGTGTGGACTCTGGGCCCAGGCACTGGCTGGCAAGGAATTGCCCAGGGCCTGCCTCTCACTGTGGCCAGACGGTGTGGCTGGGAGGGATGGACGGTGATGCCGGCCAGCTGCAGAGCTGCCCCTCGGCAGGGCTGACCAGGCTGCATGCCTGGCACTTGGCCCACACTCACAGCATGGCCAGCGGAGGCCGTGGCGCCCAGAGAAAGGGAGTTCCTGGCTGGGAAGTAGAGCCCCAGTCTTCGGTCTGGAGTCCTTGTTTCAGTTTCTTGTCAAGGCTCATGATGGCAGGTGAGCAGTGCAGAGTGCCTCAAATGTCGGGCCCTGGGAGGAGACAGCGGTCATCGGGAAAAAGCAGTTCTCAGAACTGAGGACCCTGAGTCTGGGGCATGGGGTGTTCCCCTGATTTGGGACCGTCAGGGTCTGGGAGCCTGCTGGGAGGGTTGTGGGGTTCCCCCTGCGTTGGGACCCTGGGGGGTCGTGAGCCATCACCGAGTGCTCACTCCTTTACCTCTGCTGCTCTGGGGCACAGCCTGTGGAGCTATGTGTGGCCGATGTCACACTCTCAGGTGCCTGCTCACAGAGGGCTTGGAGCCCCTTGGGCCTGGGTTCCTGGCCACAGGCACCTGTTCCTACTTAGTGCTCTCAGGATTCATAGGACCTTCTTCATGGCCAACAAGCACCAGAAGTGGGGAAGGCCCCAGGCGCTGTTCTCAGTGCCCAGGAGGTTGGCTGGAGAGGTGGGGGGCCCGGTGGATCTCACACCCAGGCCAGGCTCCCTGGGTCACTTGCCCAGCCCCTCCGGCGCAGCCACTGGACCAATAGGCTGATTCTCATTGGTGCCCCACAAGGAAATGCTTGCGTGCTGCTCACTGCTGGTTCCCTCTTCCTTTTGTGTATTTCAATGTGCAGAAAGAGGTTTTTATCGCCTTAATGGGGTGTCTAAATTGCCTGCCCACGTCTTGCTGCAACAGCCAGCGTTGGAGCCCTGATCCAAACCTGAACAGTGGGATCGTTTGTGCAAATTTTTGGGAGCTGTGAGAGGAAAACATTTCAAATTAGGGAGAACATTCCAGTAATTGGGAGCGCTTGGAATCTCTAGCTTATCAGCATAGCCCTTCCTAAGTGCATTTTAAGAGAGGAAAACATCTCTGAACATGGCCTGGAGTTGCCCAGAGGAGAGCGCTCTGTGGGGGCCTGTGGATGTGTCCGGATGCTTCCCTGAGGGTTTGAGGAGCTCCGAGGCCGGTGCCCTTTATGTAGCGTTGTCCACGCAGTATGCAGTGAGGAAGCCCGGACCAGGCTCGGGACACAGCGCAGTGTCCCAGCCAGAGACGCCACGGCATCTCCCCAGCAGCAACCCCATCAGCAGCGCTGCCGACCGGTGCCCCTAGCTCTGAGCCCCCCATGGAACCACGCACCTGGGAACATGAAAGGCTTTCACAGATGTGCAGGCGGCTCCCGCAAACGTCCAAGGGGACCACTGCCCTGGAAACACAGATTCTGAAATCCTCGTGTCCATCTCGGAACATAGCAGGGCACCAACCAAGGAGTCGATTTGAAAACCTGAATTTTAAAGACCAGGAAGGAAGACCGGGATGCTTGCTGGATTTGCGGGCTAGGGCGGCTGAGCGAAGTGCCACCCCTGCCGGTCTTCCACAGAAACTGACCTTCTGCCGGGTCTGGAGGCTGGAAGCCCAAGGTGCAGGTGCTGGTGGGGTTGGTTTCTTCTGAGGCTTCTCTCCTTGCTTTGCAGATGGCCGTCTGCTCACCATGTCCTCGCGTGGTGTGTGCTCTGTGCATCCCTGGTGTCTCTCCTGAAAGGACTCGGGTCCCACAGACCGCCTGTAACCTTATCACCCCATCTCCAAAGACAGCCCCGAAAGGGCTTGGGCTTCCCTCTGAGCAATGAAAGGGGCCTCATTCCCAGCCGTAACCCACTCTTCCGGCTGGCTGGACGTTTGCTCACAGTTTGTGCTTTGGTTTGGTCGCAGGTCCCTAGAAGAGAGCCTTCCCTCGTCACTCTGAAACAGGAAGCGGAACCGATGACCCAGCCCTGAGGGCCGCCTGTGTGCCCGTCTTAGATCCTCACAGCCCCTTGCAAGACTGGCGGGAAGCTTCTGCTCACAGAGGGTGGCCGTGCGGGGTAGGGAGCAAGGCCGTCTGCCTGGCACTGGTGGGCGTGTGCCAGGCCTGGAGACGATGGACTCAGGCCCTCCTGGCCTGTCAGCCGGAGACAGATGTGTGAGGCACTCTCCGGCCCTGGAGGTGGCCTTAAGTGACAATGTCAGGGGGCATGAGGCGCCTTGGTGCTTCGTGTGGACACCCCACGTCTTGGCTTGCCTTTGTCCCGGACCTGTGGCAGCGGCTGGCAGCAACCTTCATGCAGCGGCCGTGAAAGGCCGCGGACTTCCAGCCGTCTCCGCCACGTGTCCTCCAGCACCAGGAGCAAGAGCTTCCAGAGTGGCCACAAGTTGGTCCTACTATGAGCTAAGTAGGCTCCAGAAATAAAATCTACAAGTCTCCGGATTTGGGGAAGTCACAGATTCGAGTGGCCGTCGCCAGCTGCCCGTGACCACAGTGCGGTTGGGGCTGGGGGCTTCAGAGAGACCGCCGTGGGCTTCGTCCCGCATGTGCAAGGGAGACATCCAGGAGGGCCGGGGTGCAGCTGGAGGGCCAGAGGTGGTTCGGGGAGGTCGGCTGCCCTTGGACACAGCACCCTCAGTCACCTCACCCATCCAGGGGGACCTGAGCATGTCCCCCACAGATGCTGGGAGGAGAAAAGGATCCGTCCAGGCAGCCGGAGTCTGGTCCGGCGCTTGTGTCTGTCATGCCCGTGGTCAGCAGAAGCGATTGTTTCTCAAATCCCTGCTCCGCCAGCAAAGCCCCAGCTGCTGCGTCCTCATGAACGTTCAAGGTTTGTCTCTGCCGAGGGGTCGGACTTGGCACCCCATTCACGAAGTGCCTCTCGGGGCCGGTGGGGGGTTGGCCAGGGCCCCAGGCGGCCTCCAGGGGCTCGCTGCAGGAGAGGGGCACAGGTGCAGACACGGGTGTCACCATCCTCTGAGGTCATCGTGCCGGGGCCTTCTGTGAGGGCACAGGGAGCCCCGAGGAAGGAGCTCTTCGGACCCGTGGCTGCCGGCAGGATTGCCCCCCAGGACAAGAGGGGCTTCTCCAAGAGGGACGGGGGCCCGTGGAGCATGAGGCAGAGGGAGGCTTTTGTGCTGAGGGAACACCTGGCCGCTAGCAAGGGGCAGACCAGAGCGCACAGTGGGCACTGGGGCCCCGCAGAGGGAGACCACCCAACCAAGGAGTTTCCTTCCATCGGGTGGCCTGCTGCATTAGTTTCTTGGGGCTGCTGTAACAAATTACCGCAGATTTGGATGAATTAAAGGAACAGAAATGTATCTTTTTTAAAGATTTTATTTATTTACTTGTCAGACAGAGAGGGAGAGAGAGCAAGCGAGCACAGGCAGACAGAGAGGCAGGCAGAGGCAGAGGGAGAAGCAGGCTCCCTGCCGAGCAAGGAGCCCGATGTGGGACTCGATCCCAGGATGCTGGGATCATGACCTGAGCCGAAGGCAGCTTAACCAGCTGAGCCACCCAGGCGTCCCAGAAATGTATTCTTTTCAGAGGCTGATCGTTGGAGATCAAAGTGTCAGCAGGGTGCTTGCTCTGCAGGCTCTGGGCGGGGGAGGGGCTGATGGGGTTTGCTGCGTGCCTTGGCCTGTAGCTGCGCGTCCAACCTCCGTGCCTACCATCGTCCCCATGTGTTCTATCCTCTCCTCTCCTGGCAAGGACACCAGTCCCCAGATTGGGGGCCTCAAGCTGCATAACCTCGTCTTCACTTAGTACACCTGCAGAGATCTAAGTCCAAATAACGCCCCGCCCACGGTGCGGGGGGACTAGTCCACCTCCAGAAATTTGTCCCGGCTCGTTGTGACCCCGTTGTTCATCCCCCAAGTCATGCTTGTAACCCCCCGAGCAACAGGTGATATTACAAAGTCGCAAGTGTTTTCTGGAGGAAAGGGCTGGGGAAGGGCATTCTCTCCAGGTTAACATCTCACTGGGCAGAGTTCCAGCTGCCCAGCCCTCAGAGTCCCAGACACACTGCTCCTGGGAGTCCACACGCCTCCTGCCCTCCCCTCCCCGGCTGGCAGCCTTCCTCGGCGTCCCGCGCGGGCAGGTAGAGCCGCCTACCCAGCATGGTGAGCAAGCACATGCTTCTTCCCTGGACAGCAGAGGTGCTGCCCACAGCTGACCTGAGCCCTGAGACAACGGGGCCACTGGAGGCAAGGGAGGCACTGGGCCTCCGGGCACAGACAGGCTGCTGCCCCGCAAGACCGAGCCCCCCTGGTGTCCCTTGCCTTTCTCAGCCCCGTGCATCCACTGTGACTCCCGACGGCCCGAGTTAGCCCGGGCTCATGCGGTGCGACTCGGCAGGACTCATTTGCTTGTCTCGGTTGGAACAAACTGGGGACGGCCGAAGCAGAAGGGCTGATTGAGAGACTTGGAGGCGTCCCCAGGAGCCACGCAACCACTAGATAAGCAAGAGTGGGCCCCATCTGGGTAGGAGGTCCAGGGACGTGAGTGCCCACGGGTCCCCTGGCTACGTCCCCACCAGCCTCACTCGGCGTTTCAGCCACCGGCTTCCTTCACTCTCCCTGCAAAGTGACTTTCCCCAAGTCCAGAATCCTCAGGGCAACGACTCATTGGTCTGGTGTCCCCCAGTCATTGGAGACCAACCGGGGACCAGGACCCCCCTGCGGCGGGAAAGGGAGGGGACAGGCAGAGGAACCCGCAGCGGCCCGCTGCACGCCTTGGTTCCATGATGATCGCACGGCTCCAAGAACGGCGTTTGGAAACCCGAGGCTAACGTTTGTCATTTGGAAATCGTTTCCTGTGCAGGGCTGGGCAGCTCGGTCCTGGAGCGGAGGTCAGGTGCAGGAGCCGTCGGCCGACACAGCGCTGTCTGTGGGGTCTGCCGGCGCCTCCTGGAGCCTCAGGGCAGTGGTGACGGGGAGGGAGGGAGTGGCAGCTTCTCCGCAGACCCCGGGAGCCCCGAGGGCCCTCCCGCCGCTCCCACAGGCCGGCTCTGAAGCAGCTGACGGCTCTCCCCGCTCCCGGACCGGGGCTCCCAATCCATGGGCGACAACGCGGCTTCCACGGACGTCAACCGCGCACCCTCCATGCCTTTCCGATGCAGGAGGACCCAGCCGCCGCCTCCGAGAAGGCGACGAAGCGAGCGGAGGCGCCCGGCTCCCGGGGAGGGGGGGGCTGCGGAGGCTCCCCAGGGAACGAGCCGGAAGGCCGGGTGGGGACGGGCCGGAGGAGCCCCCGAGAGTGCCCGGCGGGGCAGGAGACTCAGAGGCCGCCGTCCTGATCGCCGTTGGTGAACCGCAGAGCGTCTGTGGCTTGAGCCAGAGGGCCCGGAGGTGTTGGCGGCCTCGGGCGTGGAACGGCCCACGTCAGAGCGGCGCACCCCAGCCCGCGGCCCGCTCCGTGGGCCGCCCGCGCCGTCCGGGCATTTGTGTTGAGACGAAGCACAGACGCGTCTGAGCATCGCCTGCGCCCGCGCTCCCGCTACAGCGGACTCCGGGGGGCCGGCAGAGCCTCAGGTAGTTGTTCTCTGGCCCTTTCCACAAAAGGGAGCTGAGCCCGGCTCTGCGGTTGTGTCGCCCAATAGGGTGGCCACTGGCTGCACGCGGCTCTCGTCTTTCAGATGCGTGAAGTGGGCCTAGTCCGAACTAGGACGGGCCGTAAGGGCAAACGACGCAATTTGGAGACAGTAGGACGAGAAGGGTGTAAAGTAGCTCACTGAGAATTCTCGGGCGCTGACCGCTTAAGATGATATTTTAGTTTATTTTTTTTAAGATTTTATTTATTCACTTGGGGGGGCACAGAGAGAGCACAAGCAAGGGGAGAAGCGGAGGGAGAGGGAGAAGCAGACTCCCTGCTGAGCTGGGAGCCAGACACGGGGCTGCTTCCCAGGCCCTGGAGCTCATGACCGGAGCAGAAGGCAGACGCCCAACCATCTGAGCCACCCAGGCGCCCCACGACGGTATTTCTTAATAAATAAAACACACTATTAAGATTAATTTCACCTTCTGCTTCTTACACTTCTCACGTGGCTACTGGAAAAGTGTCAGCTGCCTCTGAGGCTCCCGTTGTGTTTCTGACCCGTGGCACCGAGTTAGACACAGTCGGCTTCATGCCTCCCGTCCGCCTCTCTGGTGGGCTTCCTGCACGCGGCTGGGAGATGACTCCCAGCGCCATCCTTGCAAACTGTAGGTCACAGTCTGTTCAGGAAATCCATGGCGCAGGTCACGGCCAGAGTTTTTAAAGAACGAAGGCGACTAGGATGGAAAGTGTTTCCGGTGCCTCGCACACTACAGATGAGTTTGGCTCACACAGTGTTCCAGTTGTGCATACTTCGGTGCATCAGTGGGTGCCTGGATCTGTAAGATATATTGTGATTTTTGTGAATAAGACGAAAGCGCAATCACACCACAGTGAATGGTGTTGAACCGCAGACTCTCGAAACACCAGAGTCTGACATTTCAGCCTCCGGAGCTTTGAGTTTCTCTTCTATCCTGAGACGTGGCCATTTCCCCTGCCTTTGGCTGTGAGGCTGGGCGTGTCCCTGTCCATCCTTTTGCAGGCGTCTTGGTCACAACACGACCTCATCTGCGTGTGGGAGACGCCCCCTCTTAAGCCTCATAAAGCACTTGCTTGGGAAAAACAAGTGCAGGCGTCCGGGTCGTCCTCCTGCCGAGGAATATTTGCTGTCCTGAATCTGCACCTGGCTTTGGTGACCTAATGCGAGTAAGTGCCCTGCTTCGCTATTCTTCTGAAAACTCAAAATCCTTTCATTTCAATGAGGAATCATGGCAACTGCCCAGGAAGACTTTCTAATAAAAATGAAATTCAGCCCATGCAGTCCCAATAAGATGGACGGTGCTGGTGAGGTGTGGAGGGCCCAGGCGGTTTTGGTGGCAAGACTACATGTTTAGAGTCGCTGGAAGGCTTTGCCTGGTAGGACAGACGGTAAGGAGTGTGTAAATATGTGAGGAGTGGTCCGATGCAAACTGCATTTCCTGCGGTGGGTTGTGAAAAGCGTTGAGAAGCACCAAACACGTGCAGTGCTCCCATGAGGAATGCCAGCCTTCCGCAAGCCCTCGGGGCTCGGACCTCCATGGGCTGGGGCCCGAGTCCCACGCACATTCCCCTGAGGCCAGTGGGACCCACAGCACCTGGGGTCCACAGCTGACATAGCCGCTGGGGCTGCTGAGCCTGGGCCAGGCAGACACCTTCTGGGGGTGGGCCACGTGGATTTTAAGGCTGCACTTCTTTTTTTTTTTTTAAGATTGTATTTATTTATTCGACAGAGATTCACAAGCAGGCAGAGAGGCAGGCAGAGAGAGAGGAGGAAGCAGGCTCCTCGCTGAGCAGAGAGCCCAATGCGGGGCTCGATCCCAGGACCCCGAGATCATGACCTGAGCCGAAAGCAAAGGCTTTAACCCACTGAGCCACTCAGGCACACCAAGGCTGCACCTTCTTTACTGTTGTGTTCCCACTTCACCCTAACCTTGGCTGGAAGGAAGGTGGGATGCCGCATGCTCGTTCTTTACCTCCTACGTAAGCCATGCCTTATGTTCAGCTGTTCTTTTCTTTGTTCAGGAGACACTCACTGATCAGCTCCCACATGGGAGGCACATAGGGGCTAGCACCGGAGAAGAGGGAAGCACTGGGCATGGGGAGGAGAAGCACAAAGAGAAGCTGCCAGTTCTGGAATGTTCTGCCAGGCCTGGGGATTAAAGAGCATCACTGGGCTGAAGGCATCACAGTGAGTAGAGATCATTGCCAGAGATATACCAGGGGAGGAAGCAATGCTGGGCAGAGGGAGGAGGGAGCATACAACGGATTAGTTGACCAACCAACCAACTTATCAGCACCAGGTGCTATCAGAAGCCCTGTGTGCCCCTCCCCACCCCCTCCCTGCCCAGTGGCTCCTCATCCTGAGTCGCAGAGGTTTGTGGGAAGGGTTCCGAGTATCTGTGCAGTGACAGGGATGGCTCTGAGACTGACCAGACCCCTGTCCTCTTTAGTTTGTCCCCACACGATCCTGGGGCTCATCTCCCCTTGCCCCGGGGTGAGTGGTGGCTCTGCTGCCTGCAGGTTCTCCCCGCACTAGCTAGTTGGCCCTGCAGGGTGCTAATGGCTTGGGGAGCTCACAGGTCTGGGCCAGTGGTCCGCCCTGCCCTGCTCTGTGCTGTGGGAGCCACTGGGACTCCAGGCATGCACGCATCTGGGTTGACTTTGGTAGCAAAGCCTGAAAGTTCTTTGAACTGAACACAGTTTCTCCTGGGGACGCACAGGAGAACCGGCAAAGCTTTATATCCTGTTTCTCCTGGCCAGCAGTGGTAATTTCTCACCCGCCCCCCAGCGTCTTTCTCGCATGCCCGCAGCCTTGGTGCTGCGGCTTCCAGAAGGGGCTGAAGAGCTACGACACGTCTTCGGTAGCGAGGGTGGAGCACGTGGCTTTGTAATGAGGCTGGAAAGTTTGGGGCTACGCATTTAATGAATTTTGTATTAAGATATAACACAGCTGCTTTCATTAGCATTTCACAGTGCTATTTAGAACAGATGTTTAATACTTAATGAATTGAATATTTAGATACGGCGTTGCATTTGACACCTACCATTAAAGAAGAGAGCTTCAAATGCAGTGAAGTCCTCCTCAAGCAGTGGTTTTGGGATTTAGGCAGTGAACTCTCCAGAGGGCCCAGCGAGAACGAAGACCTCAAAGGAGACGCCCCCCAGCACCCTGGCTTCCTGGGCTGTCCCCAGGGGCTCCTGAGGGGCTCTGCGAGCCACCTCTACCCCAACTGACTGCCAAGGCTGCTCCCGGCTGACCCCCCACCTCCTTCAGGTGAGGCATTGGGTACGTTTTCCTCTTCAGCAGAGATTGTTCTGGAAAGGCATCCATCCCTTGCAGACTGATTCCGAAGTTAAAAGAAGGTTACGGATCTCTAGCAGCCTTCTGTGTATTACGGCGTCTACTGTGCTCCGTGGAACACTGGTGTGCTTGTTAGAGTCTGTTCCATAAGTAGATGCACCTTAAGAACAGTTTATTCGAATATTAATACCTCTTCAGGGAGACATCATCAGGCTGACTAGAAAACATTATCATGGTAGAGTTCTGGGGAAAATCTCACATAGCAGGTCCACAAAACCAATAAAAGTCCCCACCGTGTGGCCCATGTGATGAAAAACACAGAGATCCCCCCCTGTTTTTGCTGAGTGGCCTTCGTGGGGGGACGGGGCATACACCTGCCTCCCCAAACCGCCAGAACCCCAGACCCCCTGCCCCCGGGACCGCCGACTCTCTGACTGGAGGCCGAGGAGACCAAAGCCAGCCTGGGCCCAGCTGTGTGGCAGGATGGACCCCGCCCGGGGATGGTTGCTGGCCTCAGTGGGGCCCGTGTGTGGTGGGACCAGCCTTGGCAGCTGAGCAACCTCCTGGGCGGCAGGTGGAGTGTTGGGCTGGGAACCCAGGGAGGGCAGGAGTCTGCCAGCAGCCTTCTGCCAGGAAGGTGTCTGGCCTGTGCTTCTCAGCACGGGAGGCTGGAGCCCGGGCCCTCTAAGGTAAGCCGCAGCCTCGGAGCTGCACAGCCTGGGAGCGGCGTGGGCATCGCGGGAACATCACGGAGGCACGTGTGGCTGCTGCGGGACAAGTCACTGCCAGGCTCTCTCTGGGCTTCAGATTCCTCACGCACAATTAATAACAGAACTAGCAGCATCCTCACAAACACGGGTAACATGATGATGAGCTGTGGGACGACACCTGGCCCGTTGTGACATTGGGGTTCTGCGGTGGCCCCCTCCCACACGGTGGGCCCCACCTCTCGCTGCCCACACCTTCACACTCACCTGCCTGGAAGGAGGCAGGCCAGCTGCAGCCTCAGCTGATGGGCTCATTTGGAAATGGAAATGGGCACCCGGACCCCATTTGTCATGTCATCGGCGCCGGTGACAGCCGCACAGCACAAGTCAAGACTGGCGTGGCCGTTAGACGATTTCGGAGCAGAGCACATACTCTTCCTGGGGCACGAGGGTGACTCCATCAGTAGCTCCTACTTGGGATGACTCCACTGTTTTGTTCTATGAGGACAGTCTGGTTTCCAAGTTCTCTCCTGTTCTGCCTTTTCCAAAGCGCCCCAGGAAAGCCACACAGAAATCTTGAAGACGCCAGCTGTGGTTGCAGCCCGAGACCCTGTCAGCCATGTCGGCCCCAACCCGGTCCTGGGAGTGATGCTGCCCGGGGACCAGGTGACACTCTCCTTGGCGGCGACTGTCCCTGTGAGCCTCAGAGCATCATGGTCCTCGGTCGCTTCCGCCTCTTTCCGCTCTCATGTCCCTGGGGCCTTCTGGTCGTCATCACTCAGGAACCCGGCTCCAGAGCTAGGTTTCGGCCACTACCCGTGGTGACTGGCAGTGACTGAGGAGCCAGATAGTCTCCAGAAGGCCTGTGGGGGGTCCCGGTTCCCCTGGCGCCCGCTCTGCGGCCTCAGCAAGGTGCTCAGTGACCGTGGCCGGACTTCATGGCCGGGTGGGCCACGCCCCTGCACGGGCCACCACACACTTAGCTCGATGAAACTGGGTTTGAATCAACAGAGGTTTCTTCCCGCACAGTTCTGGAGGCTGGGGGTGTGACATTAAGCCGTGGTTTTGTCCTTGTCCTTGTGACACCAAGGTGCCTCAGAGTGGGTCCTTCCTGCCTCCTGGAGCTTCTGAAGGCGGCTGGCAATCCCCGTGGCTCCTCGGCCTGTGGCCACATCGCAAGCTGCCTCCTCGGGGCATCTGTAGTCACCCCCTGCTGTGTCCCTCTAGAGGACAATGGCCTGTGCTGTGTCCCTCTAGAGGACAATGGCCTGTAGGACCCACCTGGATAATCCAGGACAAACTTGTTTCAAGAACCTGAACTTACTGTAACTCAGGACACTTTGCCATAAAGGTAATGGTCGCTTGTTTGCCATGTGAGGCCGCATTTGAGGATCTGGAGGTTAGGATAAGGACACACTGTTGGGGGGGCACCATTCCGCCTGCTCCCCACCTCTCAGAGTGCAGTGGGGATTAGACACGGTGTCACCTGGCTCCTGGTCAGATCCACGGTCCTCACTGTTGAGCCTGCATGAGGCCAGCCTCCCAGCCTGGGCGTGACATCACAGGGACGCTGCTCCTCACCACACACCTGGCTCTGAGCCCCAACATGCTGGGGGCAGGAACCCTGCTCCTGTCCTTGGGGCCTGTTCCGCTGTGCTGGTCATGCCAGAAAGCTGTCACCACTACCCCCTCAACTGCTCAATGCCTGCTGCCTGGGGTGCTCACTCAGTCACTGTGCCCTTGGCCCTCATGGGGCAGTGACGAGGGGACACCCGAGGTGGTGCCCCAGTGAAGCCATGTGGGACCTGGTGTGACCACTCTCCCGGGTCCATGTGCACTGGCCCCCAGGCATGAGCAGTCTCCGAAGTCCACGTGCACCGGCCCCCCAAGGCTGTACCTGGCCAGGAAGAGGTCTGGTTTGGGCCACTCTCTGTCCCCAAAGCCACTGTTCCCTTCAGCTCTGGGTCTCGGTGCTGCATCCCGCACGATGGGCAAGCCCTTGGCATCTCAGCAGCCACACGTTTATCTGCCTCCTGTCGTAAGATGCCTGGAGTGGCTGTGGTGTCCACTTTGCCCATCAGTTCTGTGAGCTCCTGACATCCTGCCAGTTAGTAAGTGGCCCACCAGGACCCGTGTCTCGCGACAAACCCCACCTGGAAGCAGTACAACCCCCGTACATTTAGTGCCTGAGTTTGAGGAGATTGATCTCTTTTTTTAAAGAGTTTACTTTTTTATTTAGGGAGCGGGTGGGGGGAGGGGCAGAGAGAATCTCAAGCAGGCCGCCCACTAAGTGGGGAGCCTGCTGTCGGCCTTGATCCCACGACCTGAGACCATGACCTGAACCGAAATCAAGGGTCGGACGCTGAGCCGACTGAGCCACCCAGGTACTCCGGATGTGCCATTTTCGGCAAAAGAGCCCAGCCTGAAACGTCTACCGTGTGCCTGGAATTGTGGCCCATGGACGCTGTTCTGCTCTCCGTGGCCAGTTGAGGAGAGACACATAAATAATAATTATTTCTTGCAAAACTTCATGCAATTCAGAAATAACACTGGGCTAAGGTTTAAAGCAAAGACTTCCCCGTTCTCCCTTCTCCCTCCCACCTCTGTCCCACTCCCTGGAGCAAATGCTATTCGCAGGTCTTGTCCATGGCAGCACAAAGGCACACATTTCTCTTTCTAGCTCGCTTTTCTGACATGCAATCCACCCATTGACAGCATCCTGTCCCATGGTTTTTCGCCCGTTCGTAGAGAGGGGCTGCCCTCACCTCCGTCATATACAGGACACTTACCAACTCAGAGACAACCCTGTGCCCCTCGGCTGCCACCCCCAGACGGCCCCCGACAGCTGCCATCCCTGAGCAAACAACTGATGACGACTTTCTGTCTACAGAGCGTCCTGCTCCGGACACTTCATGTACCAGGAATCAGACACTGTGTGGCCTCCGGGGTCGGGCCCCTTCAGGGCTCACACTGTTCTGAGGCTCGTCCGTGTTAGAGTGCATATCAGGGCTCCTCGCCTCTCACGGCCGATTGATAGCCCATGGTATGGAAGGACCAGCTTGTCGATGCCACACGTGAGTGCAGATACCCACGCTTCTCCATCTGAACCCTGGCTTTCGATGGGATCCTACGCTCCTGCAGCCTGCGGGTCCTGGGCAGTGCTGGTACCCCCCAGATGGATCGTCTTATTTCTCCTGGCCCCGGAAGGCCCCCTGTAGACACGCACCTTCCTTTCTGTGATGCTCAGGGTCCAGATGGTGGCCTGTGTGCCCCATCTGACCCCCCACAGTGTATCGTCTGTCCGCTCGGTGGTCAGAAAGCACATGGAGTCTGCAGCCTGGCTTCTGTGGAAGAGCATCACCACGTGGCTGCTTCGTGTGCCCTGGCCATGTGGCTGCAGACACTGCGCAGCAGCTCTGAAGGGCTCGCGGCCCATCACCTTGGTGGCTATGGTCCTGATCAGGTCACCCTCCCACCTGCTTCCCCTGAGGTGGGACACCTGCTGTGGGACACCTGGTCCCATCCACATAGGACTGCAATCTTGATGAGATACTCGTCACCTGGTCCGTGTGTAGCTGTCCCCATCGTTCATCAAACTGAGCCCAGTAATAATTCCAACTCCCAAATCATAGTAGCTTAAAATAATCCAATTCTCTCTTGCTCACACGGAGTCCAGGTGAACCCAGATCCTCCAGAGGGCCCCAGGCCAGCCCTCCTCCTGCACCAGGCACCACAGGGCTCAGAGAGAGAAGCAAATGGCTTGTGACACTAGAGCTTGTTCACCAGGAAGAAAAACAGGCTGGTTACCCTCGCACGGCCATGACAAGGGTCAAAGGGATGTGCTCCCCTCTGAGCCTGGATGATTTGCCACATGGCACCCAGGACTCCCTTGGGTGTCAGTTGGGCTGTGGTGACACCCCAGGACATGCATCCTTGGTGCCTTCTGGTTAGACACAGCTAGATGGTCTCATTTTGCCTTTTTCAGCAGAGCTAAGAGGAAATGCATCACTTTCTAAATATGGTATAAAGTTCCTATGTGACCCATTTTTAAAAGAAAGTAAGAAAAGAGGGGTGCCTGGGTGGCTCTGTCAGCGAAGCGTCTGACTTTGGCTCAGGTCAGGATCCCAGGGTCCTGGGATAGAGCCCCGCATGGGGGGGGGGGTCCCAGCTCAGTGGGGAGTCTGCTCCTCCCTCCCCCTCTCCCTCTGGTCATGCTCCCCCCCCCCAGTAAAAAAATACAATTTTTTTTAAAAAAAGAAAGGAAGGAAGAAAAGAAATGTGGTGGCCTTAAGATATGCCAGGAAAAGTGTGAAGCATCACCGTCTGCTGGGCTTCTCCCCCTCTCACTTGCACTGCTGACCTGGGAAACCCTCCTTCCTCCAAGGACCTGAGCCCCACATCCCAGGTGGTCCCCAGGAGCCATCATCTGGGCCACAGTTGACTAGATGAGGGAGGGGAGCAATCAAGATGACTCAAACCACCCCTGGATCCCTCTTCTTTTTTGCAATGGAAGCCGGGGAGTCCCACTGGGGACCCTGTCACCCGGCAGAGTCTGCCATGCACGGCCCTGAGCCTCAGGGGTGATCGGTGCCCGGTTGCCCAGCCTAGGCAGCCATGACAGTGTGTCACCACTGAGTAGGCTCCTTACGGACAGAGCAGCCCCTCAGCCGTCCTCGTCCGTCGTCCTGTGACCCAGAAACAGGGACCTTGGTGGCAGCTGCTCTCGATCAGGGAGGTGGCCTGGTGGCTTCTGGTCTGGACCAGGGTGGTGCTTGGTGTCCTTGTTCAGCCCGAGACTGTCAGCCTGTCTCAGCCTCAAGGCCATTGCGGAAGAGCATTTGTTTCCTACGTCTGTGGGGCCAGGCGTCTCAAACCGATGGCTTCGAGGAACAGAGACGTGCCCTTTTGCAGCTCCGGTCGGCCGGGCCACCGGCCTCTGAAGGCTCTGGTGTGGACCTCCCATGTGGCCTCTGTCCCAGCTCCTGGTTTTCTGACCTGCTTTTCTGAGGCTTCCAGCTGCATCTCTCCCATTTCTGCGTCTGGTTTCTCTTCTGATAATGACACTAGTCATTGATTTAAAATACAGCTTTGCCCATTCACCCAACCATGTCCTTAGTCTGAGTTCCGGAAGTGGAACTGCTGGGCTTCGGATCACGTTACCCAGCTGGCCCACGGAAAGCTGTGCCTCCAACCGCAGAGCCTAGCGGGGCGGGCCCCCATGCCCAGCCCCCCACATTGTTACTCGCTCCTCGTCTCCCCCCGACTCTCCATCCCCTCCTGCTCCCCTTCCTCTTCCTCCCGCTTCTCCTCCTCCTCTTCTTCAATTTTGCGAGCCTGAGAGGTAAAAATATTAATTCTCTGTTTTATTTGACTATTTTTTATTTCTTCTTTGGTGAGATACTTTGTATCCTTTATTCCTTTTTTCCCTGTTGAGGTATTTAAGAAGTTTTTTAAATTAATTTGAGAACGTCTCTCTATATAGAGAGCGTCAGTCCCTTTGTCCTTCATATCTGTTGGAGATATTTTTCCCCAGCTGAGACAAACTTTCTTCAGGTGTGAAATTCCAGGAGTAGTTTGTGGCATGAATCCTTGTATTGGGACATTAGGTGACATAATAGACATAATGTCTTTTATTGCGGTTTTCCAACAGTATAGATATACTCTTCAGATGGCCACTTTTTTATGTTGACCCTCTATAAAGTCCAGTGGCATAAGACTAAGTCATAAATAAGTGAAGACATTTTTACAGGAAACAAGGACATTGAAGTCTGTGTACATGGCTTTTTTCCCCACATTTTTTAAAATTATAAAAGTAATAGACAAAAAGCAAAAATATTAAAGCAGTGTAGACTGGTATTAAATAAAAAAGAAAAGTTTTCCACACCATTACCACTCTCAGGAGAGAACCATTTTAACAGTTTATGTTTTCAGATCTTGTTGTTACCACCGTAATTCTAAATAAAATGCTTCTACTTCTGTTTCTGCTTTTGTCAGTTTTAAGCAATTTCTATTTGACTTTTCAGTATGATAGAGAAGTTTAAGTCATTTCCACTTTCTGTAGTCTCCCTTTAATTTTATTACATTATTTTTCATTCTCCCATTTGTCGTTAATGGCTTAAAATCGTGCACGGATCTCTATTTCTGCGAATGGCCTTGAACGATATCTCACCATCCCCTTCTGTGATGAGGCGAGAGCTCCTCTGCTCTGTGTCATTTCCCTCACCCCACCTGTGTCAACGACTCCTTTGCATTTAGATGGTTTCGATGTTTCTCCACGGAACGTAGTGAGCACCTGCTACATGGCAGGCCCTGTTGTAGGCTGCAGCAACACTGACTGGGCCCCTAGACTTACAGAGCTCACTTTCTATCGGAGAGACGGACAGTGAACAAAGGCAATAAATAAAATCGACAATGTATCAGATGGTAAGAGCCATGGGGAAAAAGGGGGGGAGAGGAGGAGTTGCAATTCAATAAATGGCCAGAAGAATTTATAGCATTTATTCTCTGTTCCAAATCTGTGACTCTGTCTGCTCTGTAAATGCCAATATGTTTAGTCTATGATGCTAAAGCTAGTAAACATATAGTATAGCTTCATAAATATTGTTCCTTTCTGCACTCAGGAAGGAAATGAAACTTTGTACTGCTCGGTATAGCTGCCAGCAGGGGCGATGCGATGGTCCAGGGGCCACTGTTAGAATGCAGATGCACTTTTTACATTCTACCAATTGCTCAAATCATGTCCTGATGGGTCCGTGACAATCTCTATAACTCTTTGTTTGTCCTGGGATTGCTAATTGCCTTCATGTTTTCATACTGATGGTATAAGTATGCTTTCCTCACCACATTAGGAAGATCATTCAGCTTCTTCATTACACTCTTCTGAATGTCTAATTTGTACCAGCTGCTTTCTAAGCTCTCAGACTGGAATTTCTTTTCATACTGCACTCTTGGGTTAATGCAACCGTTTTTTGGATCCCAGCTTTTTCTTTTTCTTAAAGTTCTTTTGTTGCTGTCGTTGGCTAAATTGGAGTACATCCTCAAGCAATTTTTCTCAGGGAGAGCACACACGGCAATGCAAGAGGTAAATGTCCCCCAAAACTTGCATATCTGGAAAGTCACCCCCAAATATAATTGGTTTGTCTGGGCCTAGACTCTGAATCCAAATGCTCTCCTCACCACTCGAAAGCTCAGCTCCACTGTTTTCTGGCATTTATTTTGGCTGATGAGCTTGTTGTTAACTGTATCATCATTTCTCTATGGTTAACTTGTCTTTTCCTTCTCTAAATGCCCCGGAGATCTCTCTTTAACCCTTGATATCTTGTGATATCTTGCACAAGGCTGGTACTGAGTCTGAGTTTCCTTTTTGGGTGGAGGAATCAGGGTCTTATAGGACCAACAGGGTCGGGTGGGCCTGAAACATGAGTGCAAGTTGCTTTGACTGCTATGCTGGGAGAGAAGCTGTGTATAGGTTAAACAATTTCATACTAAGGTGTAAATGTCTGATAGGCTGGCAGTTCCCAGGAGAGGAGGGAATGAGGTACTATTTTGTGGTAAAAGGAGAATTGTAAAGTTTAAGGAAACTAGTTTTGTTTGTTTGTTTGTTTGCTTAGAAGGTGAAGTGGTCAACTTTCTGCTATGCGAAATCTACCGCAATTAGAAAAATCTCAACAACCCACCCATGGGCTTGGGACAGACCTCGGGGCCTCAGGGACTTGGTTTCAGGGTCACTGGATTCTGGGCATGACAGTGGAGGGGGACAGCGCCTTGCAGAGAGGGCCGAAGAGGCCAGCACGCCTGGGTCCTACAGCCTTGGGGAGAGGCAGCATCCAGGCCCGGGGACCACCTGAGTCTTACCCTCAGAGCTATAGCCCGCATCCTTGTGAGGGGCCAGGGGCCAGCTGCTGTGTCCCCGGACCCCACGCCTCAGGGCCATGCTGTGGGGCACTGCTCAGGTTGAGTGGGGCCGAGACCCTGGGGGCTTGCATCCATCCTGCGAGGCCAGAGGAAGGACAGGCCCACGGCACAGGGGCCAGAGGCTCCGCTAGATGGCCAGCTCTTTCCATCCTGGGCTGAGCTAGTGAAGGAGCTGTTCCTGGTTTGAACCAAAAGCCCGCCGGGCCAAGATTTGCCTTCCTAGAAGCCTAGCCACAGGAAGCAAGCCGAGAGGGTGTGGTTGGCGGTGCATAAGCTGAGCTCCCCTCGCAGCTTCGTGGACAGCCTGGAAACCAAGGCGCCCTCGGTGTGTTTGCCGAGAGCACGTCTGTGTCACAAAATGGGCAAACGGTAACATATGAAGACATGTGAATTATCAAGACACCCACAAAACATTAAAGGAAAAAGTCAGTGGGTATTATTAAGTGTGTGTTATACGCTATGCAGCATCTTAGTATATGTGCTGCCGAAGCGAGCACGCTATGCAGCATCTTAGACCAAGGACAGCCTTGACTCCCTACCGTGGGGTGTGTCCCAGCGGAGAAGACAGACAGACTCTAAGTGGAGAGAAGGTCCAGACCCTGCAACAGATGCAGCCCCTGTCAGCGAGCAAGGAGAACCGAGAGCAAGCAGAAGGACAAATAAGCCTGTGGTGGGGACTGAAGCCATACTCTTGGACAAGCCCAGCAAGTGACATCCAGGACAAAAGCCCTTTGGTCAGTTCAGAATTGGCCCAGGACCTGCTGTGGTCCCCAGATAGGGATCAAGTCTTGGGGGACAAGAGAGAATACTTTGGAGGTGGCTTCAGATGCCAGTGCCTGGACAGATGAGAGGGGGAGGCATCAGGGTGGAGGCCTGGAGGCCACTGGCTTTTGGGGAGAAGAGCCCAAGGGAAGGGACCCCACAGCGAAGGAGCCCTAGTGAGAGCACGTGAGTCCTGGCTGCCGTGGGCAGTCCTGGGTCAGCAAATGGAATGGGAAAAGTGATCCTGACTGACCTCCCATCCCGAATGTGTGCCAGGCTCCCTGGGCCAGATTGGACGGGCCTGGGGGCCAGACCAATGTGAAGGTGGTGGCAGGGGGAGGGGCCCTGATTCCTGGCTTGTTGGGCAGAATGGGTCGTTCAGCCGTGGCTACAACACCCAAGGCAGTTCAGGTGGAGGGCAGGAGCGATGAGCTCAGGTCTCAACAGAAGAATTCGCACGTGTGGTTGAATTAAGACTCTGGAGATGGGGAGAGGGTCCTGGAGGGCCCTAAATGTGTCTTCAGGGGAGGGAGCAGAAGGAGACAGACAGAGGCAGAGGTTGGAGCTGGAGAAGCCAGCAGCCTCCAGAAGCCAGAGGAGGCGAGGAGCCCGTCCTTCCCTGCAGCGTCCAGAGGGACAGCGTGGCTGACGCTGCGACTTCAGCCCAGCGATACTCATGCTGGAATCCAGCCTCTGGACTTCGAGAGAAGACACTCCTGTTGCTATAAGCCACCCAGTGTGTGCTCGTGTGTCAGGGCAGCCCAAGGACACTCATATCAGGAGACTGCCAGCCCCGGGAGGAGCTTGGCAGGTGTGGTGCACGTGTGCAGACTCTCCCGTGCGCACAAGGTTCTGTTTCTCCGGATAATGCCCAGGGGTGGGGTTGCTGGGTTGTGCAGTGGCCACGTGTTTAGTCGGCTGCACTGTTTGTTTTCCCACCAACAGTGCCTGAAGGATCCGTTTTCCCCAGGTCTGTGTCAGCCTTTGGTGGTGGCACTATTTTTTATTGTAGTCATTTGGATAGGAGCGTAGCGGGATCTCACTGTGACTGTAGTCTGCGTTTCTTTAATGAGTATGTTTTTCATCTTTTTATGTGACTAATTGCCATTGGTTTACACTCTGCTGAGGTGGTTCCTCGTGTCATCAGTTCGTCTCCTAATTGGATTATTTGCCTTCTTATGGTTGAATTCGAGTGTTCTTTATGTAGCCTAGATACTAGTCCTCTGTCAGATTTTCAACTTTCAAACACGTTCTCCTTGGCTGCAGCTTCTCCGTGGATCTCCTTACAGGATCTTTGGCAACCAAAAAGTTATGTTCACACAAACACATAAACATGAATGTTTGTAGCAACTTTATTCACATAATAGCCCTAAGCGGGAAACAGTCCAGATGTTTTTCAACAGGGAAGTGTTTAAATGAAGTGGTTTTTTAAACAATCTTTTTGTCAAGCCAGTGACATCTATTGCCTACTACCAGGAGCAGAAGTCTGACCACGGCTGCCTGCTGCATCTTGGTAACAGAGGGGCCAAGGAAAACACAACACAGGCACCGGATGAAACAAGGCTTTCCTCACACAGAGATGGGACTTAGCAAAATCTGCCACAGTAGTAAGCATCAGCCCCTCCCCCATAGTCAGCAGATTCCCCGAGGTGGTTGGTGCGGGGCCATTAGCCTGCATGCACCCCTCTTGTGCTGCGTCAGATGGACTCTGTCCCCTCCCTGCATGTAGGGTTGGCCAGGGGCTCTAGGATGTGCACACCTAAGCAGGACAGAGGAGGACACATTGAATCTGAAACAAGGTAAGCTATCCACACAAGGAGACAAGTCAGCACAGGCGGTGTGGGCTCTTTATCTCTTGATAAGGAAATGTTCCAGGCCCAGTGCCCCTGCCTATGCACCTGGGTGCAGGGATCGAAAGACTCCAAGTGGGAGACACCTTTCCCAACATACTTTGACTAAGCCCAGTTTATCCATGTTTCCTCTTATGGATTGTGCTTTTATGTCAAGCCTAAGAATTTTTTGACTAGCCATATAACCCCAAGATTTTCTCCTTCATTTTTTTTCTTAAGGTTTTGTAGTTTTGCATTTCACATGAAGTACATGATCTATTTTGAATTAATTTTTATATAAGATATGAGGCTTATTTGTCTGTGAAAAAGCATTTTAATGCTATGATTTTTCCTCTGAAAATGGCATTAGCTCTGTCCCCAAATTTTGATATGCTGTCTTTTTGTCTTCATTCAGTTCATTTATTCTTTTTTATTTCATTCAAGACTTCCCTGATTCATGGGATTGTTTAGAAGTACCTTGTTTAATTTTTAAGTGTTTAAAGATTTTTCTGTTACTGGATACTAGATTTATTCCATTGTGGTCAGACAACATACTCTGTATGATCCTGATTTTTTTAAATTTATGGAGATCTGTTTTTATGTCCTGGATTAGATGGCCTACATTGGCATATGTTTCATGGATATTTGGAAAGAATGTGTATAATGACATTGTTACATGGAATGTTCTAGAAGTGGCAGTCAGATCTGAATTGGACTGAATTGTTAGTTAATTGTGTGACTGAGTTCTGGATTTTTGCTGGTTTTCTAAGCGTTCCAACAATTGTTGGGAAAAGGATTGTAGGTTTTTTTTTTTTTCTGTTTTTCCTCTCAGTTCTAGCACTCTTTTTTTTTTTTTAAAGATTTTATTTATTTATTTATTTATTTATTTATTTATTTATTTATTTATTTATTTGACAGAGAGAGATAGTGACAGGGGGAACACAAGCAGGGTCAGTGGGAAACGGAGAGGGAGAGCTGAGCAGGGACCCCAATTTGGGGCTCGATCCCAGGACCTTGGGATCATGACTTGAGCCAAAGACAGACGATTAATGCCTGAGCCACCCAGGCGCACTTCAGTTCTATCACTCTTGGCTTCACCTATTTTTGGCTGTTTTGGGGCAAACACATTTGGCGTGGCTATGTTTTCTTTTGTCATTATATATTGTTTCTCTCTGTCTCTGATAATTTTCTTTGCTCTGAGGTCTACTTTATCTGACTTCAGTGAAACAAAATCTGCTTTTTAAAAATTCATGTTTACATGATGTAACTTTTTCTATCCTTTTACTTTCAACCTTCCTGTATCATTACTCATTTGAAATGAGTTTCTTGTAGATGATGTATTACTGAGTACCATTTTTAAATCCACTTTGATAATGTCAATCTTTTTATTGGTGTATTTAGAGCATTTACTTTTAATGTAGTTTTTTATATGTTAGGGGTTGAGTCTGCCATTTTATGCTTTGTTTTCAATTTATCCCCTCTGCTTTTTATTTCTCTTTTTTTTATAACTTCTGTCTCCTTGTGGATTACTGGAACACCTTTTATCTTTTTTGTTATTTTTAAATTAAATTAATTTAGCCAACATATAATATATCATTGGTCTCAGATGTAGTGTTCAGCAATTTATCAGCTGTGTATAATACCTGATGCTCCTCATAGCATGTGCCCTCCTTAATGCCCATCACCCAATTACCCCATTCCCCCACCCACCTCTCCTCCAGCAACCCTCGGTTGGTTTCCTATAATTAAGAGTCTCTCATGGTTTTTCTCCCTCTTGATGACTTCCCATTCAATTTTCCCTCCCTTCCCCTCTGATTCTCTGTGCTGTTCCCTATATTCCACATGGGAGTGAAGCCATATGATAGAACTGTCTTTCTCTGACTAACTTAGTTCACTCAGCATAATGCCCTCCAGTTCCATCCACATCTATGCAAATGGTAAATATTCATCCTTTCTTGTGGCTAAGTAATATTCCATTGTATATATGAACCACATCTTCCTTACCCATTCATCTGTCAATGGACATCTCAGCTCTATCCACTGTTTGGTTATTGTGGACATCGCTGGTATGAACATTGGGGTCCAGGTGCCCCTTCAAGTCACTACATTTGTAGTGTATCTTTGGGGTAGATACCCAATTGCTGGGTCGTAGGGTAGCTCTATTTTTAACTTTTTGAGGAATCTCCACACTGTTTTCTAGAGTGGCTGTACCAGCTTGCATTCTCACCAACAATGTAAGAGGGTTCCCCTTTCTCTGCATCCTTGCCAGCATGTGTTATTTCCTGACTTGTTAATTTTAGCCATTCTAACTGGCGTAAAGTGGTCTCTCATCCTGCCAAGTGATGTGGAGCATTTTTTCATGTGTCTGTTGACCATTTGTATGTCTTCTTTGGAGAAACATCTGTTCATGTCTTCTCCCCATTTCTTGACTGGATTATTTGTGTTTTTTGGGTGTGGAATTTGATAAGTTCTTTTTTAAAAATTTTTATTTATTTATTTATTTTACAGAGAGAGAGACCACAAGTAGGCAGAGCAACAGAGAGAGAGAGAGAGAGAGAAGCAGGCTCCCTGCTGAGCAGAGAGACTGATGCAAGGCTCGATCCCAGGACCCTGAGATCATGACCCGAGCTGAAGGCAGAGGCCCAACTCACTGAGCCACCCAGGTGCCCCTTGGTAAGTTCTTTATAGATCTTGGATACTAGCCCTTTATCTGATATGTCATTTGCAAATATCTTCTCCCATTTTGTAGGTTGTCTTTAGTTTTTTTGACTGTTTCCTTTGCTGTACGAAAGCTTTTTATCTACCAAAATACTATGTATATATATAGTCTTTAATTTTCAGAGGTTTGACTGTGTTGAGTCTTGGTGTGGATTTCTTTGGGCTTATCCTGTTCGAGATTTACTAAGTTTGTTGAATCTAGGTTTATACCTTTTGCCAAATTTGGGGAGTTTTCAGCCATTATTTTTCTGAGTACTTTATCAGCAGTGTCCTTATTCTCTTCCTCCTGAGACTCCGATACCATAATGTTAGATCTTTTATTATAATCCCACATGTTCCTGAAGCTCTGTTCATTTAAAATTTTTTCTCTGTTTAGATCGAGTAGTTTTCATTGTTCTGTCTTCAAGTTCATGGATTACTTCTCTGACCCTTGCATGCTTCAGTAAAGCTCCTCCACTGAGTGTTTTATATTCATTTTTAAAATTTCCATTTGGGGGATGCCTGGGTGGCTCAGTTGGTTAAGTGGCTGCCTTCGGCTCAGGTCATGATCCCAGCGTCCTGGGATCGAGTCCCGCATTGGGCTCCTTGCTTGGCAGGGAGCCTGCTTCTCCCTCTGCCTCTGCCTGCCACTCTGTCTGCCTGTGCTCGCTCTCTCTCTAACAAATAAATAAATAAATAAATAATTTAAAATTTCCATTTGGTTCTTCTTTATATTTTCTATTTCTCTCCTGAAACCTTCTATCTTATTTCTTGATACTTCTTATCTTTTTATTTGTTTTAAGCATATTTATAATTAACTGTTGAAGCATTCTTATGATGGCTGTTTTTAAAATAACTGTCAGATAATTATAACCTGTTCATATCTCAGTGTTGGCATCTACTGATGGTCTTTTTTCATTCAGTTTGAGAAATTTCTTATTGGTTTGACAAGTGGCTTTCAGTTGAAGCTTGGACATTTTGGTTACTATGTTCTAAGCATCTTATTTAAACTTTCTGTTCCAGTTGGATTTCTCTGGCATTGCTCTGGCAGCGGAAAAGGGAAGTATCGCCTCATTGCTACCATGTACGGGGTAGAAGTCCTTGTTTCCCACTCAGCCCCCATTCACAGCCAGTTGGCGGGGGGACTCCTCATTATTGCTGAATAGGGGTTGGGAATTCTGGCTACCCATGAAACTTCTACTACTACCTCCTGGCCTGGGTGAGAGTGCTTCATTACTACTCCCCACATGGCCATTACTGACACCGTGAGTGGTAGTAAAGTCTCCAAATCCCCATTAGGCCTTCTCTGATGCCCCCGTGTTGGGGCATCCCCTTAACAGCCCCTTGAGGATAGGAATATAGGCTCCCATTTGGTCTTTGGTGGCATGAGTAGGGTTGGGCCACAGGATTTCTGTGGTGTTTGGTTGGTACAGAGCAATTATAGTCTACAAGTTCTCTGTCTTACCAGGATGCTCCTTTCCCAGTCCTTTGGCTAGAGATATCAGGGATATTTTTTAAAATTTAAATCTGTATGATTGACACTTCTGGACTGACAACATTGTTAGCTCCGAGCCTGGGATGTATGATGCAAAAAGAAAATGCAGGAAAATCGCCATTATGTAGTTTCCTGGGTCTCAGGATCCCTAACTGGTCTTTCTTCTCCTGGACACTTTTCCGTCTTCTTACGTATGTTTTACATATAAGGCCCAGGCTTTTCTGTTGTTTCTAGCAGGAGGAAAAGAAAAAAGTTCATCTACTTCCTCTTCCCAGAAGCAGAAATCTCTTATTTTTAGTACTTTTTAAGAAAGAAATTTAGGTGCACAAAATGCACTTGGCCACGGGAAAGTGTGTATTTCCAAATGTCTTTTTGAAAAGACGGATGGAAATACTCCAAAAAGTTAACCAGTGACTCATTTTTTTAAATCTCTCTATTTTCCTCTAATTCCCAAATTGTTTATTATAAGTAGGTACTATTGTAATTTTAAGTAAACATTTAAAATTTCCACTTTTAAAAGTAAGCTGCTGTTCTTTGTGCTGCCACCCTCGATGGACACAGAGTTGCACATTCCTCTGAGTCTTTCCTCATGCCCCATGGATTGGGACCACCATAATGTTACATACAGGATCAGTCCCAGTGTGCTGATAGCCATTATGGTTTGCAGAACATAATTTTTCAGGCCCAGAGTAGCACATTTTTCTCTAGGCCATTTAAAGCTGATCACCATGAATATTTCATGAGTTAGTTGCTGGAAATGTATAAGCTTCACACTTTCAACAGCTGAAAATAGCTTAGTGCTCACGCACGTAACAGTCCAATGAAGGTTTGCTTAGTGAGGAACCTTCCTCCATATGGTGACCTAGGGGCCCAGGCTCCTTCCAGCTTGTGGCTCTGCTGTCTCCTGGGCCGTGGAGACCTGTATTCCAGCCAGAGGAAGGTCGAAGAGACTGGCGAAGGCCTACATCATTTTCAGAGCTCAACCCAGAGGACAGACATAGCATCTCTACTACACATCATGGAGGGACAGGGTCACACCAGGATGCAAGGGGAGAGTCTCTCTTAGAAATACAACTCAAGGGACGCCTGGGTGGCTCAGTTGGTTAGGCGGCTGCCTTCGGCTCGGGTCATGATTCCGGCATCCTGGGATCGAGTCCCACATCGGGCTCCTTGCTCGGCAGGGAGCCTGCTTCTCCCTCTGCCTCTGCCTGCCTCTCTGTCTGCCTGTGCTCGCTCTCTCTCTCTCACTAACAAACAAACAAATAAATAAATAAATCTTAAAAAAAAAAAAAGAAAGAAATACAACTCAAGATGCCCCCATCGCAGCTGCCACAGCCAGAATTGAACAACAGAATTGTTTTGGAAGATACCCCATGGCTCATCAAGGGACAAGGCCTCTGGGTTGGTGTGGTGGACTCATCTCATTGCCCTGCATTCTTTCCCTTGGGTCCACTCCTCACCAGGCAGTTTTGGGATAGATGCTGACTTAGCAAGGAACCCCTGCTCCTGGCATCACCATACTTGGTTTGTGACTGGTTATATGAGCCAACCCAGACAAGTCTGAGCTCTCCCTGGGATTTTTAAGGCAGTCGGGAGTTGCTAAATTGAAGGTATGTTAGTTGGAGGCCATTAGCACTGCACTGGGTACTGGGGAGTTGGAGGCAACTCAGTTGGAGGCAACTGTGGACAAGACTCACAGGGCCTGTCTGGAGCTGTTGTCCAGCTAGGGGGAACACACGGGGGTGAGTACTGGGGGCCCTTTCCTTTCGATCTTTGCAACCTCTTCATCATCCATAGCATCCTGATAGGGCTGATGGGCATCTCCTCCCCCACTCTAGGGCTCAGCAGCTGCGTAGCCTTTCCCCAGGTACCTGCAGTGTCCATCTGGCCTCCAGAGTTCAAGGCCAGGTCTGCTGCAACCTATGGCCAACGTGGAGCTAGGAAGCCCCCAGAAAACAAGCCGGCCCATCCACAGTTCTGCTGAGAGAGTCTCTGGCTCCTGCCCGGGTCGTGATCAGGAGGGAGGGTCCCTTATGGTGGGAGATACTGCTCATTTCATGGTAACTCCATCATCCCCATAGATATTACAGGCAAAGCATGAAAATGGAACCCGCAAAAGGGGGAAATTCATATGGTGGAATCTGGGAGACATCCAAATGCAGAGCTTTGGTCTTCCTTTCTCCATGGAGTCCTGGATGGTGTCGCCCCTCTGTCACAAGGTATGACCACAAGCACTGGGCACTGGCAAGCAGGGAAGCCCCGCGACTTCAGTGTGCAGAGCTGCAGCTGAGGCTTCACTACACCCGTGTGCTCCATTGGTTGTGCTGACCCATGTGGCTGAACTCCAGCTCCAGCTCCCCTCCCCCAGGAGGCTGGCCTGATACCCTGTGGCCTGTAGTCCCCACCCTCTGACCCCATGGCTGTTTTTTCTGGCAGAGCCAGCACCTGCCCTGGTCATCCCATTAGCACAAACTATCAGATGTGGTGACGGCTCATGAGCAACAAAGACACTCCTACCACTTTGTCCGATCGGCAAGACCAGCTCCAAACCTTTCTTTGGAGGCCAAATTCTTTGCTCTGCAGGCTTTCTCTGGGGCCCATCCTTTGCAGGGTATCCTGCCTTGGCCCCGGGCCCACTTGCTGGCCCTTCTCTCTTTCATGGGGCCTGCCTAGCAGCTGGGAAGGAGTTTCTGCAGGCAGGGTGCAGGAAGTCTGCGGTGAAGTCATGGGCAGCAAGCAGAGGCACAAGACCAGGTAGGACTGAGGAGGGTCCTCTGGCTCTAGAGATCAAGCCACTTTTGGGCAGTTGGCCCCTCTGAAGGCCATAGTTTGCTTTGTATGCCTACTGGAGGGTATGGGATAAGAGCCAAGACCTAGGAGAATGTGTCTGTTCTTCTCAGTGTTCCAGCACCAAAGGACTTGGGGAGATCATACATGCTTCTCAGGGTTCTTCTGCCAGGTCCTGTCCCAGTTCTTCCCCTTGCACGGATACGCTCTCTGTCATGGATGACGAAGAGTGTGTACATGGGACACAGAATCTCGAATGTGCTTGTCCACCTGAGCTCCTGCCATTACCACGAGAAGCATATGCCCAGGGCTGGCTGTCCCAGAAGAGGAGGGACATGCAGAGCTGACCTGAGCAAACCTGTGGTCTGAAGCCGCACCTTGACATCGCAGCCAGCAGGGCCCAGATCCACACGTGCGAGGAAGCGCCGCTGCCGTGTGTGCAACCACCCTGGGAAGGTCAGCGGCACCACCGCAGCCCCACTGATGGATCCACGGTGTGAGCGACCAGCATCGGCCTCCAGGTGGCAAAGGCGGGTGCGTCCCTTGTCTGCTGTTGCTGTAATAAATTGCCATGAATTTAGCAGCTCCAAACAACCCCCGTTCGCTATCTCACAGCTCTGCATTTCAGACGACTGGGTGGGCTTAACTGGGTCCTTGCCAGAACACCTGATGTCACTTTCTTTGAGTCATGGGCACATGGCTTGCTCTCCTCTTAGCGGGCATGGGAGAAGAAAGCTAGAGCGCTGCTTGCCTCCACCTCTCCAATCTGCACGATCGCCGGATACTAGAAACCCTGCTCATTTCCCAGGCGGTGAGCATCTGAGCTTCCTTACCAGGTAGAATTTTCCAGACTGTAAAAGAATATGAAGTTTTGCTATAGGCCGTGCAGTCTAGAAGGGCCAGAGAAGTCATGTCTCCCCAGGCAGCCCTTCAGGCGGGGACGACTGGCCGCAGGAATCGGAAAGGCCCACTTCTCACTTTGTGCAGAACTGTGAGGCAAACTTACACTCTGAGCATCTCGAGGGACCAGGCTGAAGCCCACCTTACGAGTTAGGCGACACTAATGCTGCTAACCGGCCACCCCACACCCACCGCAGAGAGGGGACTCTGGCGTGGGCTCACACACCTGCCACCCGCCGCCGTTTGGCTGGGCTGCTCTGCTGGCCCTGGTGGGCTGTCTCCCCCGCTGTGGGTCAGCTGGCTGCCAGCTGGTCCAGGATGGCCTTGGCGGGGCCACTGGGCTCCGTGCCACCTGTCCATTCCATACTGGTGGTTGGCTGGGTCTGTTCCTACAGTGAAGACAGAGATGCAAAAAGCAGAAGCGGGGACACCCCACACGGTGGCTAACGTCCAGAGGCCCAGGCAAGTCATGCCGCCTAACTCAGAGTCAGAGGGCGGGCAAGGGGATTGGCTCCGCCTCGTGATGGGAAGGTCTGCAGGGTCGCGTAGTCAGGCCATCCTCTGCTGAGCCTCCACATCCTCCCTGCCTCCCTATCCCCTGCCTAGCCCTTCTGGGCGAACCCCCTGGAAGCAAGTCCCTGCCTCAGGCAACCGTTCTGTGCCCCGACTGTTGTATTAAAGTGTTCTGAACTGAGGTGTAATTCACATGCCATAGGTCTAAAAGAGTTGATTTTCGAGGCTTTAGGTCAATAGAAGAATGAGAAATGAAAATATAGAGGCCTCTACTGAAAAAATAAGGAGTTGGATATAATTATGTTAGGGCGAAAACCGACCTCAATGACCCCAGGACTTTCCTCCCCATCAATGCACGCATCTCAGTCTTTCTTTCTCAAATATTATGTTTCACGGACCTAGAACACAGCTAGGGCTTCCAATCCTAGGATTTCCCTTCACGAATGATTGTAGGATGGAACCGTCATCATTCCCTTGAACGCCAAGAGTGGGGGCCGTGGAGGGCCGGGGTGCCTCGTGGGGTCACCCCGAGTGCCTCCCTTCACACCTTGAAAACAGTCTTGAGTGGAGTTGCTTGAATCTAGTCTCGGGAAAGCAGTCTGCCGTCTCTATAAACTGGGGAGTGGGTCTCGTCCTGGAACCACCATCCCAGGGCCAATGGAAGAGGCCCTAGGAAGCTGGTTCCCACCATCCCTGGCCAGGCTTGTCATCACATGGGCGGCTGCCCACCACATGGCCCAGGCCGGCAGGTCTCACTGCCCACCTGACTTCCACAGGTGGCCTTTTCCTGGCTGTCCTCCACGGACAGCAGATGGGTTTGTTACTCTCACCCAGGTTACTCCACTGGGACAAAATGTCACAAAGCAGGTCACAGCATATCTGACCAAATCCGCTGCCATTTTAATTAAAGTATTTTTTCCTTAGAAGCAAAAAGAGCTGTGGAGGGACGACAACATTCTGAGCAGAAGAGCCACCTCTGTCTTCCCAGTCTATCAACTTGGGTGTGTGTCTGAAACTTTCCACGGCACCGCGCCTCTGAGGTGGAATCACATCCGGACTAATTCAGCAGCTGTTTGCTGATCCCATGTGCCCCATCCAGCTCCGTGCTAGGAAGTCGTCCACTAGGTGAAGAGAACGGGTGGGTGCCGAGTTCGGGAGTCTCCACAGGAAGAATCCGCATATGGACGTGTTTCCGACCAGACTGATAGGTCAGCAAATAAAGCAAACAATTGCTGAAACCTCTTGTCCTCTGAAAATGCCCAGGATAAAGTTCTGACTTGTGGATTAGGTGACCAAGCTTCTCACCTCTGCCGAATTTCTGCAGTGGGGTCCCTCCAGCCCTCTGCGCCCTTGGACTAGTGCTAATTTGGCTTTGGTGAAGTCCCACCCTAAGTCTCACACTTAACACGTTGGCTGGTTAGTAGGGGCCACAAGGCACATTGCTTCTTATGGACAAAGAGGTAAAAGTAAATATTGAAACAGGTTTGAATACTGATGTCTGCGAATTTGTTTCTGGGTACAGAGGCCAGTGACAAAGCACACACGTGACAATGACAGATGATGACATGGACATTGATTTTTCTGTGCCTGTTAGATGTACTGAAGCCTTTCCTGCTGCAAACACCTCCGAGATGAGTCCTCCCACTCTGCAGGTTGGACCTCAAGCACCACGGAGCAGGGCCTTGCTCACCGCTGAGCACGGCCTGGCAGCCCACAGGAATATTTGTGGGACAAAGGAGGGCAGCGAAGCAGACAGCAATCACTGTAGCTCGTAAGTGAGGCATGGAGAAAGTCAGTGATTATTCCCACTTAAGTTTAACTCTGTGCTGTTATTTATATATGAAGATGATGTCACGGGTCTCCTGTCAATGGCCAAGCTCTTTCCCATAAAAGTGATGGGTTTCCTCAAACTGTCCCATATGATTATGTCATTTCCTTCAGGAACTTATGTGACTAGTACCATTCCTTTCCCAGGCTGCTGATCAGGAACAGTTACCTACATAACTAAATGTTCTCCATTTATTTCTCATTCCTGTAAAACAAAACCAAAACCAAAACAAAACAAAACAAAAAAGTCCTTGAGGACCTACCAAGACTAAGGCCAGGCCTCCATGCTCTAGGGGCTTTGGAGGAAGGACGCCCAGGTAAGGCCTCTTTGGAGGACAGGTAAGATTGCAGAGGAGGGTTGGGGAAGGAAGGGTCACCAACCCAGCATTAGTGGGATCCTACCCATCCCCTAGCCTTTTTCTTGTCATTCCACAGCCCATCTGGGCATACTTAGCAAAAGCCATTTCAGGGCTCTGTGCACGCAAAGTGACTTTAAGACATTGAACCTCCCATCCTTCACCTCTGAAGCTACATGTGGTGGAACCACGTAATGGCCAGAGTTCTGGTGTCCAGCATGGGGGTTGGAGTCCCAGCTTCCTGGCAGTGTAACCCGGGACATGTCCTTTAACTTTCCTAAGCTTGGGCCTGGCCTGAGTGCCCAGGATGTAACATTCAATACATGTGAGCTGCTATTAAAAACATGGGTAATTTTATTTCTTAAAATATTGCATCTTGCTTAAATGGTTTCATGCCGGCTCACATTAAAAATGATTCCCAAGTGAAGATGACAAAGGGGAAATATTCCTTATTTAGTTCTTTTCTTACATTAAGCTATCATAATAAAGTACATTTCTGGGTTGCATTCTCTAGAGTGCTTTTTACTAAATAAATGGCCAAAAATAACTTTTCCCTTCCAGTAAGATTTCATGATTCAGCATATTCAACTTTCACTATAAAAGGCTGAGATAAAGAGAACAAAACAAATCTAGGAGCAAGAAACAGGTGAACAAAAGCAAAACATGGCTGATGGTGAGAGACCAGTTCTGACATGCTGGCACTTTCTGCTTTTGAAGAACTTTGGCTCTGGGAAAGTCGTCTTTACCCCGGCATCCACAGTGCACCGGAGTCTTGAGGAAGCAGGTCAATAAGAATTAGTAGGAGATAGTCCTGGGTTCTCAGCCAAGGGGCTACTGCGAAACTAAGCAGGCACTGGAGCCAGGCACCCTGGTTAGAAGTCAGCTTCTTTAACGGAAGGGCCAGCCAGCAGGTCAGTGATGTGGATGCCCCGCCAGACCCCTGTTCTTGCCTTCAGCAGCAGCTCCAGATGTTAACGGCAAAGCTCCCACATTTGGTCATTTCCTAGGTGACACTCAAGGCAGGAGTAGGGTGGTCAGGGCCGCTTGGCCTCATTCTCTCCTGGGGGCAGCAGAAGCCCGTCCTGCTGACGTTGCCCTAAACGCAGCACTCAGCTCCTAGGACCAGGTATCTATTCTCTAGCACAGCGGCTTTGATCTGGAGAATCCCAGCCCTTCTCTTTGTGGGAGAGCTCTTGTCTCGCCCCATTTCACTGTAACTGGCATTTGAGCTTCCCACTAGATCCTTAGCATCCAGACCCCAGGGTGGCTGATCTCTCACCCTGCATTACCACAAAGGACCAGGGGGACCCGCGCCTTCCTCTCCTTAGGAGAGTGCAAGAGTCTACACCAAGGGCTTTGGGCCACCCCAAACCTGGGACACGCGCCTCGCGCCTCGGGACTCCCCGGGTTTGGCGCGCTCTCTTGGCCAGGGCTCACCAAAGCCTTCCGGCCCCGGAGGAAGGAGCGGGGCTCCGGTCCTAGCGAAAGGCCTCCCTGTTGGGGGCCCCTCGCCCGGCCCAGGGGGGCGCCCTGGAGGTCCCTCCCCAAGGCGACGAGAGCGGGGCGCAGCTGAGGCCCGGGGGCACGGCGGCGGGCGGGCGGGCCGCGGGGCCGCCGGCGGGCACCTCCTTGCGCCCCCGCCCGGCCCCCGCCCGGCCCCCGCCCGCCGCGCCGCCCCCTCCCGCGGTGGAAGGCAGCGCGGCGCGTGCGCACTGACGCACTCGCGGCCCGGCCCGTGGGCTCTCCGGGGAGAGTGGGAAGTGGGAACGTGGGAAGGCGCCGGGCCGCACACCCTCCTGGGCCGCCGCTGGCGCCGCCGCCACCTCGCGGCCAGGGCGCCCCGCGACGGCCGTCGAAGGAGCGGCGCAGGTAAGCGCGCGGGGACTGCTCGTGGTCCCGCCGGCCGCTCCCCGCCCCAGCCTGCGGCCCCCAGAGGCCACCGGCCACCAAAGTTGAACTTGGCGCGCCGCGGGCGGGGCGCTGGGCGCAGGGACCCGGGCTGCGCCGACTACGCCGTCCCCCGCCGGGTGCGCTCTGCTCGCCTCCGGGGGCGCGCGCCGCGGGGTCGGGGCTGCGGGACCCCGGGACCTCGGGCGGCGCTCGGGGCCTGGCCTCGCAGTGAACTTGCGCGCCGCGTGCTGGCGGCGTTTTGGCGGCGGGCGGGCAGCGCCTGGGCAGCCCCTCCGGCTCCGGGGGCTCTGTCGTTGCTCCTCCCGGCCGGACCGCGGGCCCTCGGCGCTGGGGAGGCGCGCACGGGCGCAGGCGGAGACCGGGGGTTCCGGGGATTTAGTGGAAGGACGCGGGGTTTTCAGTCCCCGCCCGTCCCCTCCGTACCAAAGTGAGGCCCTCGGAGGGAGGGAGGGGAAGGTCGGAACGCCGAGGTGCCTGGAAGCGAGCGCAGGAAGCCAAGAAAACTCCTCCTTTCGGATTAACAACCCCAAATTGATCGGTGTGCCAGGAATACCGCTGATTTATGAGAGGTGCTTGCTTCTCCGGTACGGAGAATTTTATGTTCTCCAGGTGAAACCGAGTTCACCAGCTCCGGCGTAGATTGATGTTTTAATAAAAATAAATAAAGGGGAACCTCGCCGGGTCTTCGGGGACATCCAGGCCCACACCGCAGAGTTGGACTAACAAATCACCCCGCGCGATCTGCACGTTTCGTGCGCTTCGGTCCGCCCAAAAGTCCGGCGCGGGACGGCGCCTGCTTTCCGGAAGTTCTCCAAGTGGGGCCGCAGGCCGGGCGGCGCGGGATCGCGGTGAGGGGCAGGCCCGGCGGCGCGGGCGCGGGCGCGGGCGGAGGAGCGGCCTGGCGGGCGGGCGGGAGGCGGCGGCGCCGGCAGCCGCGCGGCGCCCGTAGGTGG
>ML110401.1:0-31013 GCA_003697995.1 Taxidea taxus jeffersonii | reverse complement strand
GTTTGTTTTATGACATTAAGAGTCTCTTTTGGTTTGTCCCCCTCCCGATCCCATCTTGTTTCATTTTTACTTTTCCTACCACCTTAACTCCCACCCCCGTTGCATCTCCACTTCCTCATATCAGGGAGATCATGTGATAGTTGTCTTTCTCAAAAAGATTTATTTAAGAGAGAGTGTGAGAGAGTGAGCGAGTGCAAGTGGGGTAGGGGCAGGGAGAGAGAGAATTTTAAGCAGGCTTCTCACCCAGAACAGAGCCAAATGTGAGGCTCAATCCCACAGACCCTGAGATCATGACCTGAGCCAAAGTCAAGAGTTGGATGCTTAGCTAACTGAGTCATCCAGGCATCCCTATATTACTTTTACAATAACACTACTCTCACCAATATTTTTAACCACCTCCACATTAAATAGGGGGAAACTGAGGCACAGAGCAATGAATGCACCTACTAAATGGCAGAGCTGAGCTTTCAGTGCAGGCAGTGTAGCTCCAGAACAGTGAACCAGCTGGAGTAGCTCTGTTTGGTAGAGCTCTGTGATGATAGAAATGCTCTTTGTGCTGTCTGCTATGGGTGCTTTTGCTGGTAGCCACTAACCACATGGGTCTATCAGGCATTGAAATGTGGTTAGTGCCACTGAAGGAATGAATTTTAAGTTGTATTTAGTTATAATCAATTTAACTTTAAATGGCCACATGTGGCTAGAAGCTATATAACCTGCACTTAATAACTTTCAAAATAACATTGGAAAGGTAATGGTATCCTTTACAGAAGAGGACACCGAGTGTTAGAAAAGTTAGGGGATTTATCCAATGCTTTGAAGCTAGAATGTGGAAAAGCCAAGATGCCAGCCTCTAACATCACATACTTTGGTCACCAGAGATGCACACCCCGCCCTCTGGCTCTGCGTCTCTTTCCAAAGAGGATCGGAAAGCATATCTTTCTTCCTTCACCCTTATCAAAGTCTTTTTCCCTTCCTCTATTATGAATGTAGTAACAGTAGAAGAGTAGCACATGGCAGCAGAACATCATGCAACATGCGTGGGGGAAGGGGCCTGGTCCCGTAGAGTCTAATTGGCCAAACTGTAATAGCTTAACTTGTAGTAAGTGGTAAGTGGTGTACTCATTCTTAACATTCTTGAATGCTTATCCCAAGCTATTCTTTTGTTGTCTTTTTCTTCCCTGTTATTCTTTTCTCCAACCCACCCCAATTCTCCCATCATTGGTAACAAAATATATGCTGCAGGATCAAACAACCTTTGACTAAAAGTATTAAAGTTTTATCTACTTCAAACTTTTGTTATTTGCTCCCCTACTCCAAAACAAACTTCTTCCAATTAGGTTCATGTTGGCTACTATTATTATTAAAGAAAAAAATACAAACTTAAATTAATGGTTTAAAAGACTGTCACTTTTTTTTTTTAAAGCATGGTTTTGAATAAACCAATCTTATGTTAACTCATGGTGAGCCAGACATAGTGTCTTGTACCCAGTAATCTCTCAACGATTAACATTTCATTGATTTGCCTTTTTCTACCTTCCATTAGTGACTTAGGAATTATCTGAACGGGAAACCTCAATTTAACCACTGGGCATGAACAGAGAAAACAGAACTTTGTTCAACAACAACAACAAAAAAACCCAATTCAAATACTGGTGCACCCAGGCAATCTTTTTTGGCTTCAAAAGAGAAGAAATGCTGTCACTTGTCAGATAGCAGTCTGCCCATCTGATCACAAGATGTGATCACTGTCTTATCTGGAGACAAAGACTCACGCAGGTCCCAGACAGAAGGAGGCAGAATCTAATGTTTCCGGGGGGAGGGGGGAGGGGGGCGGAGGAGCACACCAGTATTTCCAATGACCTGGAAAGTCAGAGTCCATTGGAAAGCATCTTGAGAAGAGACAGAGGCAGGACTCTTTTAGGACATTATAAAAATGGTGAGAAAGGACATCTGTATTTGGGTCTCCTTGATGCTTCTACTTCCCCCGTGATAGACCCTAGACTTGGGGAATCTCAAATGATGATTGAGTTATGCCAGTATAGCCAATCTGATGGTACTTAGAAATCCAGAACATTAACGTAAGTTATTGTTCTCACTTCCACTGACTCATTTAGAGGGAACGAGTTCATATGGTAGCACAACAGAAGAGAAAAGAAGGCATTTTATAATTTCTCAAGATATGACATTTAGCACTGTGGTTTTAAAGTTTTCTATTCCCCATCAGACCTACAAGCCACTTCCTGGAGCAATCCCACTGTCAAACTGTGCTGTTCCCTTGTGCATCCACCTAGAAAGCAATCAGACGGAAGGGCCCTCACACAGATGGGCAGCCAACTCTAGAAGGCGATTTGGATCAGTTTTTCATGAGTCCAGTCATTTTTCTTTTTCATCTTAAAGGCTGGACTTAAACTAGTATTGTTGGTGAGAGCCATAGCACCATGAATAATATCACATGCAAGTGGAAGAAGCACATGTCTCCTTGGTCTTTCAAGCTAGACTCCCAAGGGCTCTCAACTCTTTAGAATTATTTATAAGCATTTGAGTCACCTGAGAGCTTCTAAAAATAACAATGTCCAGTCTCACTTCCAAGTTTTTTTTTAATATTTATTTGTTTTTTAAAAAATATTTGTATTTATATTTAATTGGTCTGAGGTGGGAACCTGGCATTGATGAAGTTGGAGAGCTCCCCAGGTGATCCCAGTGCACAGCCAGAGCTGAGACCCACATATAGAGCAACCAGCAGCCTCAGGTTGTCAGGAGCCCTCTTTCCTTCCCTTTACCCTCCTCCTCAATGTCTACTGCAGTGACTCAATGAACCAAACAGGTAGTTTCTACTTTCTGAAGTGTGTGGGAGGGTTTTTTCTTTTATGAACATGAAAATATTTCCCATCCTTTAGAAAAAGAACGATATATACCTATTGTAAATAATTTCAAACAATTTGGAGGTCTAAAAAACAAAGTCAAAACCACTCATTGCCTTCCACTAGAGAGAAGAACTCAATTTTGGTATATGACTTTCTAGAATGTTTTCTAGATATAAGTATTTTTTTAATCCATACACACACGCACGCACGCACACACACACTTTTACAAAATTGAGACACTATTTTATGATCTTTCTTTTTTTCACTTAGTGTATCAGAGGTATCATTTTATGACAGTAATGTAGATAAACACCCCTTAAAGAACTGTAGGAGTTGCTCATTTTATGTATATTCAATAATTAGTTTAATTTTTTAAAAATGGAAATCGAAGCTCTTCTCATTATGTTGCTCTAATAAACAATGCCTCAGTGGACATATATTTTGCAGACACTTTTGTATAATCTCTTACTCTCAGTTCCTAAAAGTGGAGTTACCAAGTTAAGAGGTACGTATCTTTGATGTTATGATGCCTTTGCCAAACTGTCCTCTCAAAAGATTGCATCAGTTTACATGATCCCCAGGATAATATGTCTGTGCCCATTTCCCATCAGTCTTAACAGTCTCTGAAATAGGTAGAAACCATAACAAAAAATTTGCGTCTCTAAAACTTGACTCAAGCTGCATTTACGTAGTGCCTAATATGTGATGGGTGCTGAGAGAACCATGACATGTAAGCCAGAGTTCTTGCCTTCTTCTACTTAATGCTTCTGAGTACTTTAATGTATATAAATATCACACGAGCATCTTGCTAAAATGCAGTTTCTGCTTCTGTAAGTCTGAGATGGGGCCTGTAATTCTGTATTTCTCTTTTCTTTTTTTAAAGGATTTATTTACTTATTTGGGGGGGAGGGGAGAAGGGAAGAGAGAGAGAATACCTAAGCAAATTCCCCATTGTGGGTGGAGCCTGACAGAGGGCTCCATCCGATGACCCATGAGACCACGACCTGAGCTGAAACCAAGGGTTGGACACTTAACGGACTGAGCCACCCAGGCGCCTTGTGATTCTGCATTTCTAAGAAGCTTCCAGAAGGTGCCTGTGCCTGTACGGTTGGTCTGCATCTAGCAGCAAGGCTCCAGCCTACCTCCGGGTCTTTGCAGTAGTTGCTCCCTTTGCCTGTTTTGCTCTTCCCCTTCTTTGCTTAGCTCAATTGTTCCCCTACCTGGCTGCACATGAGAATCACGTAGGAAACTTAAAGAAACAAAAGCACAAACACAGCTCCTCAGCCTTGTCTATGGAGCTACCGAGGCTGTATCTCTGGGAAGAATCAGTATTTTAAACAAAACCACAGACCAGACGACTGGAACTGCTGGTTAGGTTGTTCCTACTGATCCCCAGGTCTCAGTCTGCATTTCACTTCTGATCTATGAGTGGATTTGGATTCCACCCCAACTATAAACTTCTGTAGCACTCTGCACTTCTCCTTTGGAGCACCCACTTCATGTAATACATGAATTGTGTCCTTATTCATTAGAGTCTGTGTCCCTTTTAGTCTGAGTTCCAAGAAGGCAGAGCTGTGTCTCTCTTGGGTACTCAGGGCCTGCTGGCAAGTAGGTGGCACTCAGGACACAGGTAAGGATAAATGACTAGACATACCTTATAAGACACTTTGTAAAAATTTTCACATTCAATTGTCCTACGTCTGTAAGGCAGGAAGTGCAGGCATGTCCCCATCTCACAAATGAAAAGACAAAAGTTTGTAGAGAGAAAGTGACTCATTCAGTGTTGACACAGCTTGAGGTAGACCTGGCCACTGGCCTTCGGAATACGGGGCCAGCCTCTCTCTGCCTGCCCACGCCCCTCCTCTACAGCTTCTATACTCAGCCCACATGAAGGACATCTGTTTAAGTGTCCCCAGGGTGACCTTTATTATGGTTTCAGAAGTTGAAAACGCTAACAGTTATCCCCACCTGACATCCTAGAGAGAAGCACTTAGTTTGAACAGTAACATGAAGAGCACATCCTTTGAGAATAAACAGTGGTTTATTCCATGTTATGCTTTTTAAATGTGAGTGGTGGTGGGCAGGGGATAAAACATATTGTAGACCAGTCAGCAAAAATCAGCTTCCTCCCATACCCACAGAGGTGGGGGCGGGGGGTCTGAATGAGAGTGAAGACCGGAAAACAATTTAAGCTCTTTACAAAGAAATCCTTATAATTTCAGGGGCAGAGGCCCAATAGGTGAAAGCACAGTCTAGGAAAATGCCAAAGCTGGGCTTACTGTGGTTTTACTTGTTGGTGATTTATGTGCAGAGGGGAAAAGAGGAAGACCTGGGGCTACAATTAAATGGTATTTGTGACCAGTGTGTTTAATGAGGGGTGATCTGAAAATAGGTCAATGGATCTCAATTTTTTTAGCTCCCCTGCCACCTTTTACCACAGCACACATCGCACCACGAATGTGATGGAGCATTACACCCGTGCCTCTCCTCACATGAGATTCATAGACAATGTAACCGATCCACAGGTATTAGTTAAGAAAAATCAATACTGTGCACTTATAATATGAGGAAAAACTGGAGGGCAATTAATTTATAAGAAAAATGCTCTTCAAATTATAGATGCTCAAGCTCCATATAATGGAGTACTCAAACTTGCATCCGAGCATTCAAGTCCCGGTGATCTCAACAGCCACACATGATCAAGTGTGATTCAAATGCCATGGATGAGCGCTTAGGCATGAAGTGATTTTGTGAAATGGTGAACAACTCATGTAAAATTCCAAACTAAACCTAATACCGTCTTTCCTTGATTTGCATGTTAGTTGCTTTTCTGAAAAATTCAACACATATAAATTTTTAAATTTGAGGTATAATGCCCATGCCACAAAATTCAGCATTTAAAGAGTATAATTCAGCAATTTTTAGTATATTCACAGAGTTATATGATCATCACAATGACCTAATTTCTTTTTTAAAATTTTTAAAATTTTATTTATTTAATTTCTTTTCAGTATAACAGAATTCATTGTTTATGCACCACACCCAGTGCTCCATGCAATACGTGCCAGGTGGTGGGTTTTATGGGGGGCACGTATTGCATGAAGCACAATGACCTAATTTGTGGCCTTTTGTGTCTGGCTTCTTTCACTTACAATGTTTTAAAAATTCATCTATATCGTATCATATATCCGAAATTCAATTCTTTTTATGGCTGTATAAAATTCCATGGCATTGATATACCACATTTTCTTTATCCATTCATTAGTTGAGGCCATATGGGTCATCTATATTTTTTTGCTATTATGAATAAATTGCAATGAAAATTTGGGCACAGATTTTTGTATGGACATATCGTTTCAAGTCTGCTGGCTATATAGTAGGAGTGGGATTTCTGGGTCACATGGCAATCTATGTTTAACATTTTGAGGAACTACCAGACTGTGTTCCAAGGCAGCAATCATATTTTACGTTCCCATCAGCAATATTTGAAGGTTTCAGTTTCTCTTCATCTTCATACTTGTTATTGTCCATCTTTTTTTACTATAACTGTCTTAGTGAGTGCAAAGTGATATCTCATTGTGGTTTAGATTTTCATTTCCCTAATAAATAATGAGCATCTTATCACATGCTTGTTGGCCATTTGTATATCTCCTCTAAAGAAATGTCTATTCAAATACTTTGCTCATTTTTAAAATTGGGTCATTTGTGTTTTTATTGTTGAATCATAGGAGTTCATTATATATTCTGGATACTAGACCCTTACCAGTTATATGATTTGCAAATATTTTCCCCATTCAATGGGCTGTCTTTACACCTTGTTGATGGCATCATTTGCATAGCAAAAGTTTTTGATTTTAATGTAGTCTAATTTACCTCTTTTTTCCTTTTATTGTTTATACTTTTGGTGTCATATCTAAGAAACTATTGCCTAACTCAAGCTCACAAAGATTTATGCTTATGTTTTCTTCTAAGAGTTTTATAGTTTAAAACTAGAGGTCTTTTATACACCCTGCATTAATTACTGTATGTGATCTGAGATGAGTCCAGCTTCATTCTTTTGCATGTGGATTCTAGTTGCCTCGGTACCATTTGTTGAAAAGACTATTTTTACCCCATTGAATTGCCTTGCTGTCCTTGACAAAATCAATTGTCTGTAAGTGTGAGGGTTTATTTCTGAACTCTCAATTCTATTCTGTTGATCTGTACATCTATAAAGCATATACAAAATTTGTACACAATATTTACAAGTATAATGGAATTATACTTGTTAATAATTGTCTGAATCCAGAACAAGTATAATGGAATTATACTTGTTCTGGATTCAGACAATTATTAACAGGCTTACACCTGTATGATTGTTTTGTGGACATTTGAAAGTCATGAGGGAAGGAAGGCAATTCTTCCCAGTGTGGAACTAGGCATAGTTCCATGTAGTGTGGCCCATTGCAATATATCTACAATCTAACAAAATGTCAGTGTGCCCCCAACCAATTTGACAATTAAAAGGTCTTGTAAATATCTAGAACAACCTGGGTGGCTGAGTGGTTTAAGCCTCTGCCTTTGGCTCAGGTCATGATCTCAGGGTCCTGGGATCAAGCCCTGCATCAGGCTCTCTGCTCAGCAGGGAGCCTGCTTCCCCTCTCTCTTTCTGCCTGCTTCTCTGCCTCCTTGTGATCTCTGCCAAGTAAATAAATAAAATCTTTAAAAAAAAAGTTAATGCCACATTTGAGAGCCACTTCTCTAAAGTTACCTTCTGCACTCCTCAGTATCTTTCTTTCTCTGCCTCTTCAGCCCATCTCCTACATGGCTAAAATAGGAGTCTTTCTAGGTTATTCCTTCCTTGAAAGTTTCAATGACTCCTTATGCTCTGTGAGGTGAAGCTCAAACTTTTCAACCTGGACCATTGGCTCCAATAACCTTCAAATCCTCATGCTACATGCCACCTGGCCTCTGGAACTGGGCTTGCCAGTAGACAATGCCCTTCCATTGGGCACATTGACAGCTTTTTGGAGATCACATTCATCCTTTGGGATCAGCTTTATTAGCTCCCTGGGAAGACTTGTGGGTCTTCACTCCATTGGTGCGTCCCTGTCTTGAGCTCTCAAAACATCTTTGGGAGACTTCCATTCTGGCATTTGTCATTTTGAAATGCAAGAGCTGAATTCTCTTTCTGCTGCTACTGTAAGTGCCCTGCCTTATTCATCTGGGCAACCCTGGCTCCACCTCAATGCCAAGTGCACTGCCTGACATACTGTTGGGGTCAGTGAATTTTGACTGAAAGAATAAATCTGCAGTACTACTATAAGTTCTTACTGCTCCAGGTCTCCTGAGACATTGATTAGCCTCATAGCTTATAAAGATTTATGACTATTTATTTATATCATGTACCTGCCTTTATTTGAGAAGATAGATAGGGGTTTTTATGTTTAGTTTCATAGAGTAGGGAAGAAAGCTCTTGGTTCAAAACATCAACATTCTCCCCCTGCCGCCAACATTATCATCATCAACAACAGAAAGTCTTTTAAATACTGGAAATTCTCAAACAGGGCAAAGCCTTTTTGTTTTATAAAGTAAAGAGACAGTTTAAAAACCAAATGTCTCATGTAAGATATTCAAGGACAGTGAAAACGTCTATTGGAAGATGAGCAGAGGCTATGGAGAGATGAGGAGGCCCTGGGGATCTAGAAGGAACTATAGTGCAGGGGTCCCTACAAAGAAACATTTGGAAGACTTAGTTCGTCTGAAGTGGCAACTGCTATGTTTAAGTGACCTCTTTGCAAACATTGGCCTGGGAGTCAACCTTGGACACAAATCCTCCTGTGTCAGCTCTGATGCCTCAGCCACTGTTAAACATTTTTTTCCTTGCATGACTTGACACTTTAAAATTAATTTTTTCTTTCCCAAAATTAATACACATTAATTGGAAAAATCTTTAAAAAATATGGTTAAATAAAATGAAGCAACATCCATCATCATGAATTCCACTGCCTACAGATGGCACTGTGAATATTCTGGTGTACATGCTTTCAGTAACTTTTTTTCCCCCTCGTTTTTTTAACCCCTCCTTGGTGTGACTCTGATAGTCAGTCATTGGGGAAAACTGTGAATTTCAAAGCTGAAAGGAAAAAAAAAGCAAGATCAAGAAAAGTATAAACAAAATCCGTTGCAGAGTTTGTCAGCTCTTCTCCATCTGGGACTCTGCTGGGCATGGCTAGGAGTGATTAGAATACTGATTCTATTACAACCTGCATTGCCCAGGCTTGACGTCAGTAATGCAATTCAGAATGACCAGAACAAAATTAACCGAGTCAGATGGCAGCTCATGGCTCCTTAAGCTGAGGAGAAATGATTTTTGTAGGGGTTATTAATTCAACATATTCTCCTCTGTGTCTGTGTTTCATTTGTTCAGCCCCAAATCCAAGGTGTCATGTTGAAAATGCACCTTAACTGATATTCAGCATTTCCTTCTCCTCGCTGGTGGGGAGAATGGCTTTTCCTTCAGCTCCATTAGGTCCACGCAGTGTCCCTGGTACGACCCCGTCTTTTCTTGCCACAGCCCTCACTCATGTCAGCCTTTGGGAACTACAGCTACTCTGACCACTTCTAACAGGAAGTTAGATCAGCTTCTGCTTTCAGTTCCTCCCACCCCATCCTCTGCCCCAGCACAGACATTGCTCCCAAAGGCCAACCCTGGTTAACATCTCTTTGCTCAGAAAACTTCAACAGTTCCTTTAATACAAAAAGAATGAAATTCACACCCTTAGCAAGTTATTTGTCACAATGTGCCTTCCCAGTCTTATATTCTGTTACTCTCAGATATCTCTAGATGGAAAGTAAAGTCTGAAGAGGCTGCCAGGCACTTTGAAAAATATAGTGTTTGTTTAGCTAATTATGAAAGTTAGGCTTTCATAATATTCATTGTAGACAGTTGGGAAAATACACGGAGTATAAAGAAGCAAATAATCGCCCATATCCCATTGTCTACAATTAGTCACTGTTAACATTTTGGTGCAAAATGGTCCAAAATTATGCTCAAACTGTACATACAGTATCCAAGTCTTGTGTTTTTACTTATTATTATATCCTGGACATTTGCTCAGATTATTCAAACATTCTTACAAAATGTGATTTGAATCATTGTTCAATGTTCCATCATTTAGTTGTGTCATAATTTAATCATACAACCTTTGTTGGGCGTTGTTAGACATTTAGGTTTCTATCCATTTTTATCATCATTATTATAAATAATGCTAAAATGAATTTGCTTACATATAAATCTTGGATGAATATAACTTTTTTTGCTTAGAATAGATTCCTAAAAGATGACATCTTACATCTCTTTTACCTATTATTTTAAATTGGCATATTTGTTTTATCTCACCTTCTAAATGTGTGCCTATCCTGTGTAAAGTGGCACAAAGTTCTATCTGGAGCAGGTGCACTATAAATGTTCATTAAAATAAAAGGCAGTTCATCTCCCTGGGTCTCACTTTTCCTCAGTAGTTCCCTTTGTAAAATGAAGCATTGAATTATGTTACCTTTTAGCAATGACATGCTATGGTTTTTGTACCTTCAGACTTGAGCTAATAACATGTATCTAAGATATCCTATTCACAAATCGTTGTGATCATAGCTTTTTTCTTTTCTTTTGGTATGGCTAGCTAATTTTCCATGGTGCTCAGGATGTCCTACAGCCTGGATGACGGCTGGGTCTAGCTGTTGAGAGGCAATATGACAAGTTGGGAAAGCCACTGATTTGCATTCCATCAGCCCCAGCTTTAATTTCTCCTTTGTGTGACCTAGGGCAAAGTACCTTAGCCTCTCTGGATTTCAGGCCTTCTTCTGTAAATGTTATTAATCATGCCTACTTTGCAAGGATGATGGGAGAACTAAATGGGATAATGTATGTAGGGCTCCTTGTAATAGTGGGTTTTAATGATCATAGCTATTACTGTAATATACATTTTAATAAACCATGTAGGCACCATGTGCTCTAGATGGTGACACACAAGTTTGCTATATCGGGATTAGTCTTCAAGGAAGGCATTCATTCTCTTTTTCAGTAACAGCACACAAAATGGTAAGTCACTGTCTAAGCCTGTTTTCTACATGTGTGTTTGTAATGGCAGAATCTGGACACAGGGTATACTTGGGCACTTCCCAGAAAATGCAGAGGAACTAGGTTTTTGATTTTGCCCCACCATAGACAGACACAGACACACCGAAGGAAGCCAGTTCATTGATATTTGAGGTAAATAATTTTAAGAACTACATTATTCTTCCTGAAATATAACTTACCAGGCTCTCCCCAACTCCTATCACAAACTTTGTAACAAACGTAAGATTAAAACCACTGAGGCACTGAGGAGAAAAACAGGAAGGTCCTACAAGAGCCCAGAGGAATACACGAATAAATGAGAGTCTCACTTAAAAACAGTGTTCATGAGGCCTTTCTGGCCCCTCAAGGAATCTTGTTTCTTTACTTGTCTCTCTGTCCTAATCAGCTAGGGAGATGGGTTGGGCTTCCTGTGAATTCTCACTGTCTATTCTTTCTTGTGGCTTCCAGGTGGATTATGGGAGCACAATTCTGTTAAGTGTATTTCTGTACTAAATCCCTGCTTTTTCAGGGATGAATCATTTTCTTTTCCCTTTCCTGAGTGTAGGCCACACCAGACTTTCTAATGTGATGTATTATGGGGGTTCACTGGTAAGCTTATTCTCTGGAACATGGAGCCCACTTTCACAGAAGTCACGCCGTGGTGGGCAGTTCTTTTTTTTTTTTTTTTTTAAGATTTTATTTATCCATCCGACAGACAGAGATCACAAGTAGGCAGAGAGGCAGAGAGAGAGAGGAGGAAGCAGGCTGTCCGCAGAGCAGAGAGCCCGATGCGGGGCTCGATCCCATGACCCTGGGATCATGACCCAAGCCGAAGGCAGCGGCTTTAACCCACTGAGCCTCCCAGTCGCCCCTTGGTGGGCAGTTCTATTGCCCAGCTGAGCCTGAGTCCACAGGGAACAGGGTGGAGAGATGTAGGCACCCTATCAACAGAGGCAATGGGCTGAGCTGGGCCCAGGAAAGGAGGAAACGTGGCTAAGGAGGGCAAGGCCATATTATAAGTAACTTTAATACTTGCTGCCCAGGCATTGCCTACATCTTTATTATTGGTACCTCAAAGGAAAGGTCCCAATCATGTCTGTAGAGGCAGCTTGTCACTATCCTTGTGGCTTCTTCTTTCTAGCCACTGGGCCCCAAAGACCACTCTGAACAACTGGAGTGTGGGTGGGAGTGCCCAACATGAATCTTTATATTCACAAACTGATAAAGAGATTTTTGGGAAAAAAGTCAAAATAGCTAGATTTACACAGATCTTGTATTTATAATAGTAAAATGCACACATTGGAATAAGACATTCCTGTGTTTAAAGCCTGTCTTTGCCATTTACTAGCTGTGTGGTCTTGGGCAAGTTACTTCAGTCCCCCATACCTGAGTTATCTTGTGTGTAAATTGAGGAGATAATAGCACCCATCATGCAGAATTGTTGTGAGCAACTGATATGGAACAAGTTAGCTGAATTGCTTAGCATCAGTCCCAGCTCATTGGAAGTGCTAAAGAAACAAAGCCAAACAAACCCACAAACCAACCTTTTTATTATTTAAAATCTCATGGCTTCAGGCCTGGAAGTTTGCATTCAGCCTTCATTTGTAACTCTCCCTGAGTTCGTCATTCCATATTGGTTTTAAGAACAGGAGCCTGGAGTTGCCCAATTATTACCTAGAGTTCAATCCCACTTATCAAATGCGGAAAGAGCCCTGATTCCGTGTCAGCTGAGTGCTGGGGCAGGAGATGAAGGGGACTGTCCTGAGGCTTCTCTTATTCAGTTGCTTCTAGTCGCTGTGGTGGAAATGTCATTGGATTGGGAGATGTGGACCAAAAGAGAGTATATGACCTGGTGGATAAGAGCAGAAATCTGGCTCCATCTACCTTCATTCACATCCAAGCTCTGCCCATGACCAGCTATGTGAGCTTGTTACCTGAATTCATCACATCTGAGTATGATATCTTCCTTTTGTAAAATAGAGGTAATAATAGCATCTTCCCCAAAAGTATTACCGTAAGCATTAAATGAGATGCTCCATGGAACTTGCTTAGAAAATGCAGGGTATCAGGAAATATTGTTTTTTTTAAATGATTTTTTAAAAAGATTTTATTTATTTGACAGAGATCACAAGTAGGCAGAGAGGCAGGCAGAGAGAGAGGAGGAAGCAGGCTCCCCACTCAGCAGAGAGCCTGATTCGGGCTCGATCCCAGGACCCTGAGATCATGACCTGAGCCAAAGGCAGAGGCTTAACCCACTGAGCCACCCAGGCGCCCCAGGAAATATTGTTTATTACCAATGATTGAGAGGCAAGAGCCCTGAATTCTAGTCCTCTCTTTCCCACTGAATAGTCTTGTAAAATCTCAGGCAAGACTCATGCCTCTGAATCAAAAGGGAAAGAAGGGGGTTACTATCTTGGTTGGGCTGATTGGTCCCAACTGTCAAGGAGAAACTGGGTTTAAAACACACTGTGGGTAAGAAGGAAATATTGGGAATATAGGAGCTCCCCCAGGGCACTTCAGTGTCCCCTGTCCTGTGGTCAGTGTCAATGGGAAACTGGCACAACCAGATTCAGGCAAGAGTTCTCTGAGCATTGATATCTTCAGTTTAGGAAAAAGCCTGGTGGGAGGGGTTAACTACTTAAATTCCCTTTCAGGTTTACAATTCTTAAGTTCTAAGTTTCCAGTCTACTTCTAATTTACTGTGTTTTGTACATGGAGGTATCTGGGCAACTAGCCAGTTTTATTTTCAGATCGCTATGGTAGATGTGAGTAGCTCAGTAATAAGGCTGCAGGGCTGAAATTCAAATAGGAAACACACCCACTTCATACGAAAAATGTCAAATGACAGAATTAAACATGATGTTTTTCCTACAGTGTCATTCTGAATGGAGAATTACAAAGTTGGGTTTCAATGACGGGGCTTTTTCATTGGCTATAACTATAAGGTCATAGTATGAGAATGGCTGGTTTCAGCTCCTTCTTACACCTCAAACAGAGGGGTGACAATTCCTTCCTGTTATAAATAGTTTTCCCGTGTGTGGCCCTGCTGAGCTGAAGGATGTGAGTTGTTGATTTTCACATTAGTAGCTGCCAGGCCAAGTGACTGTCTTAGGAGGCTTATGTAGGAGTTCAACTGCATGCAAGCCTGTTCACAAAACCCACAAATGACAGGCAGGGCTTTCTGAAGTTGTACCTCACAAAATTACTAACTAATACGTTCTTACCAATTGTGAGTATTAATACTGATAAAGGACCTGTTTAAACATCATGTTAGTAGTTTCAAAGGGTTGTTTTGAATTTTAAACTTGTTCAGGGGGAGAATACAGAATGTGACTCTAGTTGCTTTTGGAAAGGTAGATTGTTACCAAATTAAAACCAACTTCTAAAGCGATTATAAAATTGTAACCCTGGGGCAAATAATACATTATATGTTAATAAAAATAATTAATAAAAAATGAAAAGTAAAATTGTCTTCTGGATAGCAGAAAACATTTTTCTTTTAATCAGTAGAAGTAATTGGTGTCAGAAATGCAATGTTACCCTTTTTTCTTGAAAGAATTTGGTACTATAAAAGTAATAATTAACTATCACTATAGAAAATTTAGAGGGCGCCTGGGTGGCTCAGTGGGTTAAGCCTCTGCCTTCGGCTCAGGTCATGATCCCAGGGTCCTGGGATCGAGTCCCGCATCGGGCTCTCTGCTCTGTGGGGAGCCTGCTTCCCCCCCTCTCTCTGCTTGCCTCTCTGCCTACTTGTGATCTCTCTCTGCCAAATAAATAAATAAAATCTTTAAGAAGAAAAAAAGAATATTTAGGAAGTAGGAAAAATACCTATACTCTGTCACTTTAATGTGCCTACTGTTAACAGCTCTTAAATTATTTTTATGTAAGACATGTAGCATTCACAGAGTCATTTTTTGTTCCTCTCATTTTCTCTGGCAAATCTTTTTTTTTTTTAAATCCCTGAATACTCACTAGTTTGCATTATTCAAGAAAGGGATTAATCTACTCATTAACACTGATTACTCCATGTTCTAACTAAATGCCACAGATTTTGAAAAAAATTACAAATTCTAATACCTGAGTTAAAAAAGCAAATAGATTAAACTGGCACCATACATCTCTCTCTCTCTCTCTGTCACCCTCTCCCTCCCTCTTTAGCTCTCTCTTTCTTGAATTTGGGAGGCCTCACTGGGGTTGATTCTGTCCAGGGATTCCAGTCTCACACAATGTGTAATTAACCACCAAATGGCCGACTGCACCCTTTTGGTCCCCTGGCATTTCAGAGGTGAGAAGGACTGGTCAGTTTTTGTTTCCCCTTTGCCTGGCTGAGCCATCCATCGGATCAGCAGTAACCAGGAGGAAGAACTTCAGTATGAAGCACCTGTGGCTGATGCTGCCAGGATCCTAAGTCTTCGAAGAAACAAGCATGACTAGGATAGGGCTGGTTGAAGTGTGCAAGAACCCTGCCTGGGGTGCCTGAGGATCTTACCATCCCCATCTCTCTCCATGGGACTGTGCCCTCCAAAACTCTACCCTCTCATCAATTGTTAGAAGACTTTTCTGTAATCCCCCCAACCTCATCAACACCATCCTACTCTGATATGGGGCCAAGCATGGTGCGTCTCCTTGAGAAAAGAAATCTTGAAAGCAAATACATGAAAACAAAATTATTATAAATTGCAAATATTTCACACATATATGAAAGTATAGAGAGCAATGTCATAGCCAGTCCTATTTCACATTCTTGGTTTAGATCTCTCTTTCTGAAAAGAAATAAAAGGTAGCAGTAAATAGCTAAGGCCCAACCATTTCATCTCTTCCCTCCATAAAGGGAGCCACTATCCTAGAGACCTATGCACCATTCATATGGATATTTAGCACTTTAAAAAAAATCATAAGTTGTATCCATATAGATTATTGTTTTGTAAATGTCCAGAATGTTTATACTAGACAGTGCATACTAGCTTTTTCACTCAAATTTTAATTTTTGAGATTTACCTGTCTCTTGGTCTAAATAATCTATCTTAATTCAGGTACAATATCTCACTGTGTGAATATACTAGTTTATTGATTCATTCTCTTAGTGCTGGGAGTTTGGTTGCTTCTCTTTTCACCATGAATACCCACAAAGCTGCAGTGAATATCTTTGTGGTACGTGTCTCCTGACATGTGTGGTTGGGGTTGCTGCTGGGCTTTCAGCTGGGGGGGCCTTTAACTTAACTAGATTTTGCCAAGTTGTTCTTTAAAGTGGGGGCAGTGGGACACCTGGGTGGCTCAGTTGGTTAAGTGTCTGCCTTCAGCTCAGGTCATGATCCCATGGTCCTGGGATCTAGTCCCGCATCAGGCTCCTTGCTCAGCAGGGAGCTTGCTTCTCCCTCTGCCTTCTTCTCTCCCTGCTTATGCTCTCTCTCTTTTCCTCTGACAAATAAATAAAAAAAATCTTAAAAAAAAGTGGGAGCAGAAATTGTACTTCCACCAGCAATGTGTAACTTCACCAACACTTGTTGGTGTTACTGGACTTTCAAACTGTTGCTTATATGATAGGTTTGAAATGGCTTCCATGGTCTCATTTGTATTTCTCTAATTCTTCCTTTAGTCAAGTGGGTCTTTGCACGAACTTTTGATGATCTGAGTTTCCTTTTCTGTGAACTGCTTGTTCACATCATTGTTCATTTTCTACATTGTTTCTTGTATATATGTAGGAATTTAAAGATGCATATGATTTCTACTAATCTTTTCTTAGTTATAGATATTGAATATATCTTCCCCAGGTCTGTGGTTTTTCTTTCTTTCTCTCTTTTTTTTTTAAGTTTATTTTTATCATGGTGTCAAGGAAACTTACAACTAATGCACTTATTTTGGTGACAGAATCCTAAAAATTAAAGAGAGTTTTCTTTCTGATGCAGTTTTGCTTTCAGAAACTAAAACAAAAGATGATAAAATTATTTAAGACTTGTAGACCTCCTGTACGGTTTCCTACCACTTCTGATAGCTAATGTAAAGTTTGCTTTAAAAGAGCCACCTGGGTGGCTCAGTGGGTTAAGCCTCTGCCTTTGGCTCAGGTCACGATCTCAGGGTCCTGGGATCAAGCCCCGCATCGGGCTCTCTGCTCAGCAGGGGGCCTGCTTCCTCCTCTCTCTCTGCCTGCCTCTCTGCCTACTTGTGATCTCTCTCAGTCAAATAAATAAATAAAAGTTAAGAAAAAAGAGAGAGAATTTAGTTGGGGTAATGCTTTAGTCACATACTTCTTCAAGATACTGAGAGAAATTTTACAAAAAAAAAAAAAAGGAATTATGGGGATTGGATTTTCTTTATTCAAAACAGCTCGAGTCCTAAAAAAATTTTTTGGTTAAAATGACACCTATGTTCTAAAGCCAAAAGAAATCATTTAACTGGGAGTGAGTATCTTCCCTGAGAGACCAAGCAAGCACTGCCTCTCTACAGAGCCCTACATAATCTGCACATAATGGAGCAAGGTTTTGGTTCATGGAAGAAAATAGCATGATCAAAAAGTGGCTCAGAAAAAAAAAAAAAAAAAGTGGCTTAGCATTTGCAGCTCTTCTCAATAACAGCATTTTTTTCTCAAAAATAGCAGTAAGTTTTTTTGGGAAAATCCTGAGCATTATTGGACATTGTTTCTAATTTTCAATAACAATTATATTCAACTAATCTGTTTGACTTATTTTATTTTAGCTTATACATTGAAATTGCCTCAGTCACATATATAACCACCATCACACACACACACATACACGCACACATTTAACTCCAGTGTTGACCTGTAAAAAACAGTGCTGGCCAGTTGCCTCCATTATTATTATTATTTTTTTAATTCTTACATATATAAGGAGCGGTGAGAGCTAGTCTTGTTTTCTATTTTAACATTTACTCTGCATTCTATTATTTTATGTGTGGTTCATAATGCACTGCTATAATGAGTCTGTGGCTTATCTCTCTTTTTTTAAATAGCGTCTTATATAGAAGTCTTTGATTTTAATGTAGTGATTAACCATTTTACCTTATGATTTACTGTTTTGTGTGTGTGTGTCTGTGATTTGTTTAAGAAATCCTTTTTCTTCTGATGTCATAAGGGTTTTATCTTATCTATTGATGTTTTTATCCTATAATTATTTTATCTGGTATTAATGGAGCTACAATAGCCTCTTTTTTTTTTTTTAAGATTTTGTTTATTTATCTGATTGGAGAAAGAAAGAGAGCACAAGCAGGGAGAGTGGCAGACAGAGGGAGAAGGAGAAGCAGGCTCCCCACTGAGCTGGGAGCCCGATATGGGGCTTGATCCCAAGATCCTGAGATCATGACCTGAGCTGAAGGCAGATGCTTAACTGAGCCATCCAGGTGCCCCACAATAGCCTCTTTTAATCAGAATTTGAAAAATGTTGATTATATTCTTCTACCCCTTTATGTTAAAACTTACTGTGTTTTTATGTTTTTTAAGTGTATCTTATAACTAAAATATTAAAAATATTTTAGAACCTTAAAATTGTTCACTTAACCTATTTACATTTATTGGATTGCTGGAATAGTTAGAATTATATCCATTGTACTGTGTTGTGTATTTATGGTGCCTTTTTTTCACTGCATCTTCTGTCCCCTTCCCTTTATGTTTCTATAGACTAAATAAGTTTTCCCTTCTATTTTATTGCTACAGAATATATTATTTTTGTAAGTTACAAATATTAACTTAAATATTTGTAAATATATTGAGTAAATATTGACTAAACATTTGAGTAAGTATTGACTAAAAATCTGAAGCTGGTCAGTGTCTTTGTTTACTTTCTGCATAAAACAAGTGCTTTAACTCCTTTCACTCTTATTAATTTCCTCTATCCTTCAATATTATTATTGCTTACTATTTTATTCCCACCTTGTTTTTAAGACTCCATTGCCTTGATAATCATCCTTTATTTTTCATTCATTCCTTTATTTATTTATTTATTTATTTAAAAGATTTTATTTATTTATTTGATAGAGATCACAAGTAGGCAGAGAGGCAGAGAGAGAGAGGAGGAAGCAGGCTGTCCGCAGAGCAGAGAGCCCGATGCGGGGCTCGATCCCACGACCCTGGGATCATGACCCGAGCTGAAGGCAGCGGCTTTAACCCACTGAGCCACCCAGGTGCCCCTCCCTTATTTATTTATTTATTTATTTATTTATTTATTTTTTAAATTATATTTATTTGTCAGAGAGAGAGCGGGAGCAAGCACAGGCAGACAGAGAGGCAGGCAGAGGCAGAGGGAGAAGCAGGCCCCCCACTGAGCAAGGAGCCCAATGTGGGACTCGATCCCAGGACCCTGGGATCATGACCTGAGCCGAAGGCAGCCGCTTAACCAACTGAGCCACCCAGGCGTCCCCCTTTATTTATTTTTAACAGGTAGATGCTTCCCTAAGTTTATGGCAAGTTTCCTAATTTCTTTCTTTGCTCATTATTCCTTTGGGTTCAATCTCCTTTTTCCCTAAGAATACTCTTTAATTGTACTTTCATTAAGCATTCTGGAAAATTCTCAGACATTATGTTTTCAAACATAGCTGCCTATAAATTTTCTCTGATCCCTCTTTCTGAAATGCCTATTTGATAAATGCTTGGCCTTCTCATTTTATTCTTCTTGTCTCTTAATGGTATTTTTGTATATTTAGCTTTTTAATCTTTCTCTAATGCATCTTGTGCAATTGCCTTAAAATCTCTCAGTTCACCAAGTCTCTTTATAATTAGGTGTAATCTGCTTAAGTTTAAATTTCAGGACCGTATTTTTTATTTCTAAATGTTCAATTGGTTCCTTTTCAAAACAGTTTACTTTTTTCTCATGACATCTTGTTTTTACTTTGTGTTTCCCTGCCCCCTTTCTTTTAGCTCTTTAATTATTTCAAACTCATTTATTTCATAGTATCCTTCAGATTTTCTTTTATATCAGGTTCTTGGAATGTGAACCTTCAGTTCTTTGTTTTTATTCATTCTGATTCTTGGGGGAGTATTCTTTGTATGTTTCTTGATTTTTTTGAGTGTGAGCTAACTTCAGTGGGGTTTGTTTTCTCTGGGGTGTCCTGTCTAGCCTGGGTTCTGGAAGTCCATCCCTCCAGCGTTGCTCTGCGTTTTCCCTCTGCTGGGTGCTTCACAAATATCCATGCCTGATTTTTATGTTAAATTCTCAGCCTTGGGATTCTCATATCAAGTAAGTAGTGTGAACCTGGACTCTAACCCCTTACATGGAAAGGCTTAAGATTTTTATTTCTCATGCAAGACATTGTATGTCCTCTACTCAGAACTTTGGGCAGGAACACGCTTCCTTGACGGTCAGTGATGCCGGGAGTATTTCTCTAGTCCCTCTTTTCACTGAGAATGAAGTCTTTTGACAGTCCTAGCTTCATGTAGCAGTCAACTCCCTTCTTCCAGGGAGCATAAATCTGCTGTCTTTCCTACATGGGCCTTCAAATCCAAGCCCTTCCCTGGGTATTATAGTAGTACCCTTCCCTGGGTATTATAACTCTTCCTCCTCTCTTCCTTACCTATAAGAACATGCTCCCATTCATTTCCTCTGACTCTTCTGTCTCTTCATTTTCTGAGCCTTAATTTTTACTCATATTTCTTCTGATAATACATCTTATGGCTTTAAGTCCCTTCACAGTCTAGACCTCACAACTGTCAGCTTACTGAGCATATCACCCATGTTTTAGTCTTTTTCGAAGTTAATGTAAAATCTAGCAAGCTTCCTGCAACAAATATTTGTTCAGTGATCTACAGACTCACCAGTCTAGGCAATTGCTGTGTGTGTATCTTCATACAAAATATATAAGGTGTTTTCCAATTAAACTGATAAAGTTGGGAGTGTTCTAAGCCTCAGATCCTATTGGGGTGTTGTGAAGAGATCACTGGACAAGCAGTCAGAAGGCCAGGATTTTAGATGAATCTATTATAGTAAAATTGTGTGTCTTCAGACAAATAATTCTACCTTCCTGGACCTCATGTTTTCTGTCTCTGACATGAAGATAGTATGTCTACTTTGTTTACCCCACAGGACTGAGACATGGATTAAATAAAAAATGCCATGTGCAAAATTGGTATAAACTTTGAAAGTCTATCCATGGGTGTTGTTGATATTGTGTTACTGTTTGTGGGTCAGGGACATGGTAAACCACAGAGGAAGTAATAAGATTTCCTGATTCCTCCTGGGAAATACTACTTATTCTGGCATTATTACAGGCTATGCTATAGAAATATTATTCTCACTTGTCAAAATTTCTTTAATGGTTAATATGCTGACCAAAGGAGTCTTACTGTTATTCTAGATGGCTCAGAAAAAGCTTCATTTTTAGCCGTTTAATGAAAGAATTGCACTAATGTTATCATCCCTTTTAATAATATCATTCCAGTTGTTAACATTTGCCACCATGATGCTTTTCTAGGCAGCACTGAGGTTCACTCACATCTGGTCTTTACCTCCTTTTCTTTTCCCTTACAAGGAAACACCCAGATCCCCTGTGTAGATTTATACCAGTGGGCCTCCTGCCACACAAAAGATACATTCACATCAGTTTAACAAACACTGGTTCCTAACAGTTGTGTGTAAAGCAAACTGTTGCAAATAGGATATCATTTTCTCACTTTAAACAACACATTTCCCCCCTTTGATTATGATCTGTGTTCAGTCAGCATTGGATTTATTATGTATTTCTCCATCAAATTCAGTCTCTAATATACAGACTAAATATACACTATTGAGGAATCCTGGTGACTCCTTTTTTTAAGTGAGGAACCTTTGCTGGTGAATAATTCTATCTACCTGTGCCACATTCTTGTAATAGGTTTTCACATAAGAAGTAGGAGTGGAGATGTCTGGGTGGCTCAGTTGGTTGAGTGTCAGAGTCTTGGTTTCAACTCAGGTCATGATCTTGGGGTCCAGGGATCAAGCCCTACATCAGACCCCCCCACTCAGTGAAGAGTGTGCTTGGGATTCTCTCCCTCCCTTTGCCCCTCTCCTCCTCCCCATGGTTGCATGTGCTCTTGCTCTCTCTCTCTCTCTAAAAATAAATAAATAAATCTTTTTAAAAAAGTATGAGTCAGTGTGTAATATATTTTTTTCTCCATTTCACTTTTCAATCACTACTTTTGAATCTTTAAACTGGGGATAACAACTGTTGAGCCCAGATCCTCTCTCCAACATCAGCAGAGAATGCCATGGGGCGTTCCTGCCACAGGATAAACAGCTGTGAACGTGACCTCAGCCAGCCCTGACCAGTGGGTAATTGAAGTCATATAAATGATAGGTTCTCTCTGGAGAACAGAATTATTATCTGACTCATTTCCAGAGCCTCTGAAGTGGCACTTCCTGTTGTTAGACATCTATTATGCTGAAGTAAGATTTTAGCTGCTGGCTGCTGTGGAAGAAACACAGGGACTAGAAAGCACACTCCCAGGTGCTGGAGCTGGAAGAAATAATTGGAGCCAGCACTCTCAGTTCACGGACAAAGAAAGTGAAACCCAAAAGATGTGCCCAGGGCCACCCTGCTGGTGAGAGGCAGTGGTTCCACAACTCAAGAGATCTGCCTTTGGTTTTATTTTATTAAGTTTTAGTGGTTTACCATTTCACAGAAGTAATAGCGGTCTAGCCTCTAAAATCAGGTGGACATGTGTTAGAGTCCCCATCCTGCCTATTATGGTTTTATAGTCTGTCTGAGTCTTGGTTTCTTGATCTAAAAAATGGAGATGATCATGCCCACTTTGTAGGATTATTGCCTCTCTTGGGAATCAAATTTTTTTTTAAGGACTCTGGCAATCAATAATCTGGTTCTTGTGTCATTAGGAGGAAATCTCCAGCCTCTCCTGGTTCTGAGGACTAGCAGAAAGAAACTCTGTGTTCTTCCCCATCTTTCAAGGGCATATTCAGTTGTCTCCAGAGAGAACCAGGCTAGTACAGGAAATGAGTCACTCAAGCAGAAGCTCTGGGCAGGAGGTGGGGATGAAGAAGGATAACAAGGTAGGGGAGACCCTACCTGAGCTCAGCCTCCACTGGGATGAGCAGGGCAAGGAGGTGATGATTCTGAAATGCACATGTAGCTTGGGAGACTAGAAGATGACTAATTCAAGGTCCAGTTCTGTCTTGGGAAGTGTGACCTCCACGGCTCTACAGACTTGCTGGATTTGAGCAGGCCAAGTTTAAACAGAGCAGTTGCAGAAGAGACACTGGCCCTGGGTGTGCGTGTGTGCAAGGCATCTCACATGGTTATCACCAAGCTAAAACCACACCAAGACTTGTGCAAATCACCTCCCTCTGAAATACTTTTGCTACGAGAACGGGGTGACAGCAATCACCTAGCTTGGCCTGCCAGCAGTGAGACAGAGTTGCCTAGAACATCTGCGAGCCTGCAGCTTGGCAGAGAAAGCAGTGATAAAAAAAAAAAAGTCAGAAGGGAGGCTGAGTAAGACTTTCTCTTCTTGCTGGGGAGGACTGAGGTTCAGCAGCAGAATGGTGGGGAAAAGAGCTAGCTGCCTCGGCACTGGGTCCTCCTTGTCCTATGGATAAACAAATGACCTCAGCTTCTTGTCTTACTGAAACAGCCCCTTCCCTGCTGTCACCAGAGAATGAAGGGAAAAAAAAAGGAAGAAGGGAAAAATACTGCCTTAGAGAAGTAATGGAAAAAAACAAGAAATGGAAGGCATAAAAATAAAGTGAGAAAATCAAGCCCTTAGGGGCTTTGGACTTCTGTGCAATGATCTACCCTGGAATTGAATTGAATTGAATACGATCCATGAAATGCATCTTTAAATTAATAATGTGCTACTGAAGTTAAAAATTTTCCAGCTGTTAAGAATCATGGCAATCATCTATGGCAGACTTTCTGTCTTGTAGATGAGGCATCTCTGGGCCCCCAGAAGCAAAAGGACCTGTGTGAGCTCAGGTACCCACAACTGGAAAGGGTATGAAACCACTCCCCAGCTCCACTTCTCCACTTGGCTTTGTTTTGGTTCCGGGCACACAAAGCTTATCTGGTTTCCCCCTTCTCTGCACTGCTGCCACCAGCAGAGAGTGGCTCTGTCTGCTGAGAGAAAGTGGGACCACTAATGTCAGGTGTGAAGCCAAGAAGAGAGGGGTGCTCTCTCCCTAGTCCCCTCAATGCTCATCTCAAACAAGATTTGGGTTACAGGGTCCAATACCAGCCAAGAAATAGCAACAGTGGCCTCTGATTCTGTAGCTATGAAGTGTTTTTTTTTTTTTCTTTTTCTCTTGCACATTTTTTTGCAGTTTAATCTCCTGACTTGCTTTTCTGTTTCCACCCTTTCTCTGTGTTTCCCTGATCTATCCTTCTCACTGTTGTGGGAAACTTCCGTCACTCCTCTGGTCACAACGCCTCTGCACCGAAACCTTTGTTGGCTCCCACCGACTGTGGCTTAGAGCCCAATTTCTTTTGTGCTGCGTTTGAGATCCAGGAGAGATGAGTTTTACTCATCTTGGAGCCACAGAATTTGTAATGAAACGCTTCTTTAAAAAACCCCAAAAAGCTGAGCCCCGAACAAATGTTGGTGAGGATCGCTTTGTAGTTTATTTAAAAAAAAAAATCCAACCAAAAGAGACTCTTAATGTCATAAAACAAACTGAGGGGGTTGGGGGGGAGGGGGGTTGGGAGAGGGTGGTGGGGTTACATTATATGTTTAAATAAAAAAAGAACACACAACCAACACCAAAGAAATACAAACAATCATAAGAACATATTATGAGCAACTCTATGCCAACAAATTTGATAATCTGGAAGAAATGGATGCTTTCCTAGAGACATATAAACTGCCAAAACTGAACCAGGAAGAAATAGAAAACCTGAATAGGCCCATAACCAGTAAGGGGATTGAAACAGTCATCAAAAATCTCCAAACAAACAAAAGCCTAGGGCCAGATGGCTTTCCAGGGGAATTCTACCAAACATTTAGAGAAGAATTAATTCCTATTCTCCTGAAAGTGTTCCAAAAAATAGAAATGGAAGGAAAACTTCCAAACTCATTTTATGAGGCCAGCATCACCTTGATCCCCAAACCAGACAAGGATCCCATCAAAAAAGAGAATTACAGACCAATATCCTTGATGAACACAGATGCGAAAATTCTCACCAAAATACTAGCCAATAGGATCCAACAGTACATTAAAAGGATTATTCACCACGACCAAGTGGGATTTATTCCAGGGTAGCAAGGTTGGTTCAACATCCGCAAATCAATCAATGTGATACAATACATTAACAAAAAAAAGAACAAGAACCATATGATACTCTCAATAGATGCTGAAAAAGCATTTGACAAAGTACAGCATCCCTTCCTAATCAAAACTCTTCAAAGTGTAGGGATAGAGGGCACATACCTCAATATTATCAAAGCCATCTATGAAAAACCCACTGAAAGGATCATTCTCAATGGAGAAAAACTGAGAGCTTTTCCGCTAAGGTCAGGAACACAGCAGGGATGTCTGTTATCACCACTGCTATTCAATATAGTACTAGAAGTCCTAGCCTCAGCAATCAGACAACAAAAAGAAATTAAAGGCATCCAAATCGGCAAAGAAGAAGTCAAACTATCGCTCTTTGCAGATGATATGATACTATATGTGGAAAACCCAAAAGGCTCCACTCCAAAACTGCTAGAGCTTGTACAGGAATTCAGTAAAGTGTCAGGATATAAAATCAATGCACAGAAATCAGTTGCAGTTCCACCAACAAGACAGAAGAAAGAGAAATTAAGGAGTCAATCCCATTTACAATTACACCCAAAACCATAAGACACCTAGGAATAAACCTAACCAAAGAGGCAAAGAATCTACACTCAGAAAACTATAAAGTGCTCATGAAAGAAATTGAGGAAGACACAAAGAAATGGAAAAATGTTCCATGCTAATGGATTGGAAGAATAAATATTGTGAAAATGTCTATGCTACCTAAAGCTATCTACACATTTAATGCAATGCCTATCAAAATCCCATCCAATTTTTTCAAAGAAATGGAACAAATAATCCTAAAATTTATATGGAACCAGAAAAGACCTCGAATAGCCAAAGGAATATTGAAAAAGAAAGCCAAAGTTGGTGGCATCACAATTCCAGACTTCAAGCTCTATTACAAAGCTGTCATCATCAAGACAGTATGGTACTGGCACAAAAACAGACACATAGATCAATGGAACAGAATAGAGAGCCCAGAAATAGACCCTCAACTCTATGGTCAACTAATCTTCGACAAAGCAGGAAAGAACATCCAATGGAAAAAAGATAGCCTCTTCAACAAATGGTGTTGGGAAAATTGGACAGCCACATGCAGAAAAATGAAATTGGACCATTTCCTTACACCACACACGAAAATAGACTCAAAATGGATGAAGGACCTCAACGTGAGAAAGGAATCCATCAAAATCCTTGAGGAGAACACAGGCAGCAACCTTTCAACCTCAGCTGCAGCAACTTCTTCCTAGGAACAATGCCAAAGGCAAGGGAAGCAAGGGCAAAAATGAACTATTGGGACTTCATCAAGATCAAAAGCTTTTGCACAGCAAAGGAAACAGTCAACAAAACCAAAAGACAACTGACAGAATGGGAAAAGATATTTGCAAATGACATATCAGATAAAGGGCTAGTATCCAAAATCTATAAAGAGCTTAGCAAACTCAACACCCAAAGAACAAACAATCCAATCAAGAAATGGGCAGAGGACATGAACAGACATTTCTGCAAAGAAGACATCCAGATGGCCAACAGACACATGAAAAAGTGCTCCACATCACTGGGCATCAGGGAAATACAAATCAAAACCACAATGAGATACCACCTCACAACAGTCAGAATGGCTAAAATGAACAAGTCAGGAAATGACAGATGCTGGTGACGATGTGGAGAAAGGGGAACCCTCCTCCACTGTTGGTGGGAATGCAAGCTGGTGCAACCACTCTGGAAAACAGCATGGAGGTTCCTCAAAAAATTGAAAATAGAGCTACCTTATGACCCAGCAATTGCACTACTGGGTATTTACCCTAAAGATACAAACGTAGTGATCCGAAGGGGCACGTGCACCCGAATGTTTATAGCAGCAATGTCCACAATAGCCAAGTTATGAAAAGAACCTAGATGTCCATCAACAGATGAATGGATAAAGAAGAGGTGGTATATATATACAATGGAATACTATGCAGCCATCAAAAGAAATGAAATCTTGCCATTTGCGATGACATGGATGGAACTAGAGGGTATTATGCTTAGCGAAATAAGTCAATCGGAGAAAGACAACTATCATATGATCTCCCTGATATGAGGAAGTGGAGATGCAATGGGGGTGGGGATTAAGGGAGTAGGAAAAGAAAAAATGAAACAAGATGGGATCGGGAGGGAGACAAACCAAAAGAGACTCTTAATGTCATAAAACAAACTGAGGGGGTGGGGGGGAGAGGGGTTGGGAGAGGGTGGTGGGGTTACATTATATCTTTAAATAAAAATAAAAAAAAACACAAATAAAAAAATAAATGAATAAAAATCTTAAAAAAAAATCCAAAACAGCCAGTACTGAAACCTTTGCTTTAATATTAAAAGTGGAGTTAAAATGGACTTCCCTGAGTGATGTGATGCAGTCATATCCTGAGTTACACATTTACAGTGGATATTATCTACTTCTTGATAGAAATTGGCCCTGCATGTAAGCTCAGCTCTAAGACTAGGCTGGCAAATTTACCTCATTTTCTGACAGTGGTTTCTCCTTGATTTTTTTTTTTTTTTTGCTCCCCTCACCCCTTTCTTTCTTCTTATGCTAGGAAAGTCTTAATGTTCCATGTTTTAAGGGGAAAATCACCTCGAAAGTCCAAATAGTTCCCTGTGTATAAATTAGGCCTCTTGGCTAGGTACATTTGGGGTCATTAGATAATGGCTTTGTGATGATGCCTCTCACAAGTGGCTTCTGAAAATTGGTGACAAATTGAATAATGCAGAACTGAGAAAGAGACAACTATCTGTTTATGTGTGGGATGTACCTTTTACTTTCAAGTCTGGGGTATTGGCAAAGGTTTTGATCAAGGGGAATGAAATGTCTCTTCCCTTCCCACTGCCCAGCAAATATCTCCCACATGACTTTTAAAGAGGAAGTACTCAGAAAGAACGTAATTTTAAGGAAAAGTGCCTTAGAATGAATGTAATTTCTTTCCCTTTCCTTTTTTCATTGACTTCATTTTCTTTTTTCCTCTCTCATTCAACATTTCCTTAATATGCTCTATCAACAATATTAAACTTTAGAATTCTCTTAATCTGAAAATTGCCTTTCAAATTGGTTTTCTTTCTTTCAAATCCCCTGTTTTGTTTTGCTTAATAAATATCTCTCTGCTGTCAGTCTCCCATTACAGCTTATTAGTCTTCCTATACTATGTTCTTGCTTTGGGACAATCAAATACTCTTAGCTGTTGCTGAAAAGAATGAGTTCCTGTAGGCAGTGAAAATATACTTTGAATTTCTAGAATACGAATTTACTAAGTCCATAGATGCAATTTATATTACTGATACTTTAGGGCAAATCTATCTTCCAGAAACCATCCACAAGAATCTTCAGGATCCAGGCTTCTGTTTTTATAAGTAGTAACTTGCATTAATTGGTTAGTTCGGCCCAAAATATTATTCATTTGACAATTACATGAGAAGAATTCAAATCACTTCACTGATTGTGAAAACTAAAGCAAAACAACAAATTCTTGGGGTGCCTATGTGGCTCAGTTGGTTAAGCGTCTGCCTTCAACTGAAGTCCTGATGCCAGGGTCCTGGAATTGAGTCACATCAGGCTCCCTGCTCAGTGGGGAGCTTGCTTCTCCCTTCCCTTCTGCCACTCCCCCTGCTTGTGTTCTCTTTCTTGCTGTCAAATAAATAAATAAAATATTTTTTTAATAAATAAAATCTTAGGGACGCCTGGGTGGCTTAGTTTGTTAAGCGGCTGCCTTCGGCTCAGGTCATGATCCCAGCGTCCTTGGATTGAGTCCCACATTGGGCTCCTTGCTCAGCAGGGAGCCTGCTCCTCCCTCTGCCTCTGCCTGCCTCTAGGTCTGCCTGTGCTCGCGCTCTCTCTCTCTAACTAATAAATAAATTTTAAAAAAAATTAAAAATAAATAAATAAATAAAATCTTAAACAAACAAACAAACAAACAAACCAAACAACCAATCCTTTTTTTTTTTTTTAAACAATCAATCTTGGATGCAATCCTAGGATCCCCATATCATGAGCACTGGGAACTTGGTATTGTTTTTTATTCTAGTAACAATATTCTAAACAGTGGTTCTTATTTTTACTAACAGCTCCTGGTCTGTGTTTTTTCCCATTGTAGCTTCAGTGTTAAGCATATTTGTTGAATACATGAGAAACTAACTAGATAAAGAGCCACTATTTCTCTCTTTCTTAGATGGAATGACTGATGCCTAAAAAATATATGAGTTGCCCTAAGTCCCATACTAAATCTTTGGACCCCCAAGTTTAATCCTCTGAAAGACCATGAAAGTAGACCTGCAAGATCATTCTTATTATCCATCTGCTCATATGAGACACATTAAGATTGGTCTCTTTTGGAGAGAATTTTTACATTGTGGTTGGGCAGTGTGAGTGGGGAGGATTTTGGTGTCAGGAGGCACAGCATTTGAATCTCAACCCTAAAGCTCTTTAGCTGTAAAGTCTTGGGAAAGTCATTTAAATTTGATAATCATTATATGTAGAATTGGGATAATCATACCTACTTCATAAGATTAAATGAGTAAATGTGAGCTATTCTGTTTAGAAGTATTATGATGTAGCTATCTTGTTATTCTTGACTTAAAGAAGAATACTCAATAATTGGCCGTATTGGAATCACATATGTGAAGAGATAACATCATAATAATGCTCAATGGACAAGTTCTCACCAGATTCTTAACGTACTGTGCAATGGCACTATAGTATTTATTTATAACTATAACTCGGGTGCAGAAAGGAAGAACACAGACTAGTCACTAAGATAGTATTTAAACAGAGAAGTTTTGTTTCTATTTTGACAGCTAAGTTCTATAGAGGCATATTTTAGTTGTCTATATTAGGAATTTATTTCTGGCACAATAGTTTATACTCATTCAGATATTTTTTCCCTCTGTATTCTGATGCTGGCATAGAAAGTGTGTCAAAAGTCTGTGTGACTAGAAACGAATTTAAAATGAATCCCAAACTGTCTGTGTAGTTTGTGCCTGCGTGGAACCAGGGTAACCAGTCAGGTCAAAGGGAGAATAAAAATAGTTAAAATGGTTATTTGGCCTCTTTCAGTGGTAATTGTCTGATTTTTTAAAAACCCTTTAAAAGTTGATTCCTTGGCATTTTGTGGATGAGTCATAGTCACCTATGAATGTTTTCTGTATTGAGAGTGACTAATGGATACAGTTTCAAATGTCAGAGTCCATACATGGAGATTACTGACAAGGATAAACCAGACCCCCATGCTCTCAGAGCAAGGTCAGATCATGGTACCCTCTGAAGCAGAATAAACAGAACCAGCACAAAGTACAAGAGATTTGCCCCTTACAGGAATAACCTAACCTAACCTTACAGAAAAAAACCTAGGGCAGTTTATTCATGATTGGTGGTTAAACTGGGACATCTACCAGAACTCCCTAAAGGAGACTAGTGTGTAACTAATAGGAGATAGGCTATGAATTAACAAGCCATAACATGTCTGAAGGAATATCCTAACAGAGGATGAGGACTGCATAGAGACTAGATGGTCTCTCCTACTGAAAGTATTCACTGAAGAGTCTCCAGCACTAGGGAATGTGGAAACAAGACCCTCTTGTTAGGGTCCACTTGAAGGACACAACTGTTCCCATATTCTGAAAGGTGTTCTTGGGTGGAATCTGAAAGAAGTTTGTCTGTTGCAGCCTGGATGGCACATTTCATGAGACTGTCTGTCTAATCTATTGATCCTTATCTTGTGCATAAAGCTTATCTGTGATCAGTCATTTAGTTTTCTTGCTATCCCAATACCAGGAAGGGAATGACTTGGGCAACACTCCACAGCTTCCTGCCAT
>ML110400.1:0-28196 GCA_003697995.1 Taxidea taxus jeffersonii | reverse complement strand
TTGTAAATGGGATTGACTCCTTAATTTCTCTTTCTTCTGTCTTGTTGTTGGTGTAAAGAAATGCGACTGATTTCTGTGCATTGATTTTATATCCTGACACTTTACTGAATTCCTGTACAAGCTCTAGCAGTTTTGGAGTGGAGTCTTTGGGGTTTTCCACATATAGTATCATATCATCTGCAAAGAGTGATAGTTTGACTTCTTCTTTGCCGATTTGGATGCCTTTAATTTCTTTTTGTTGTCTGATTGCTGAGGCTAGGACTTCTAGTACTATGTTGAATAGCAGTGGTGATAGCCGACATCCCTGCCATGTTCCTGACCTTAATGGAAAAGCTCTCAGTTTTTCTCCATTGAGAATGATACTTGTAGTGGGTTTTTCATAGATGGCTTTGATAATATTGAGGTATGTGCCTTCTATCCCTACACTTTGAAGAGTTTTGATTAGGAAGGGATGTTGCACTTTGTCAAATGCTTTTTCAGCATCTATTGAGAGTATCATATGGTTCTTGTTCTTTCTTTTGTTAATGTATTGTATCACATTGATTGATTGGCAGATGGTGAACCAACCCTGCTGCCCTGGAATAAATCCCACTTGGTCATGGTGAATAATCCTTTTAATGTACTGTTGGATCCTATTGGCTAGTATTTTGGTGAGAATTTTCGCATCTGTGTTCATCAGGGATATTGGTCTGTAATTCTCTTTTTTGATGGGATCCTTGTCTGGCTTGGGGATCAAGTTTGGAAGTTTTCCTTCCATTTCTATTTTTTGGAACAGTTTCAGGAGAATAGGAGTTAATTCTTCTTTAAATGTTTGGTAGAATTCCCCTGGGAAGCTATCTGGCCCTGGGATTTTGTTTGTTTGGAGATTTTTGATGACTGTTTCAATCTCCTTACTGGTTATGGGCCTATTCAGGTTTTCTATTTCTTTTTGGTTCAGTTTTGGCAGTTTATATGTCTCTAGGAAAGCATCCATTTCTTCCAGATTGTCAAATTTGTTGGCATAGAGTTGCTCATAATATGTTCTTATGATTGTTTGTATTTCTTTGGTGTTGGTTGTGATCTCTCCTCTTTCATTCATGATTTTATTTATTTGGGTCCTTTCTCTTTTCTTTTTGATAAGTCTGGCCAGGGGCTCATCAATTTTATTAATTCTTTCAAAGAAACAGCTCCTAGTTTCGTTGATTTGTTCTATTGTTTTTTTGGTTTCTATTTCATTGATTTCTGCTTTGATCTTTATTATTTCTCTTCTCCCGCTGGGTTTAGGCTTTCTTTGTTGTTCTTTCTCAAGCTCCTTTAGGTGTAGGGTTAGGTTGTGCATTTGAGACCTTTCTTGTTTCTTGAGAAAGGCTTGTATTGCTATATATTTTCCTCTCAGGACTGCCTTTGCTGTGTCCCACAGATTTTGGACCATTGTGTTTTCATTATCATTTGTTTCCATGATTTTTTTCAATTCTTCTTTAATTTCCTAGTTGACCCATTCATTCTTTAGAAGGATGCTGTTGAGTCTCCATGTATTTGTGCTCTTTCCAAAATTGCTCTTGTGATTGAGTTCTAGCTTCAGAGCATTGTGGTCTGAAAATATGCAGGAATGATCCCAATCTTTTGATACTGGTGAGACCTGATTTATGACCCAGGATGTGATCTATTCTGGAGAATGTTCCATGGGCACTAGAGAAGAATGTGTATTCTGTTGCTTTGGGATGGAATGTTCTGAATATATCTGTGATGTCCATCTGCTCCAGTGTGTTATTGAAGACCTTTATTTCCTTGTTGATCTTTTGCTTGGATGTCTGTCCATTTCAGTGAGGGGCATGTTAAAGTCCCCTACTATTATTGTATTATTGTCAATGTGTTTCTTTGATTTTGTCATTAATTGGTTTATATAGTTGGCTGCTCCCATGTTAGGGGCATATATATTTAAAATTGTTAGATCTTCTTGTTGGACAGACCCTTTGAGTATGATATAGTGTCCTTCCTCATCTCTCATTATAGTCTTTGGCTTAAAATCTAATTGATCTGATATAAGGATTGCCACCCCAGCTTTCTTCTGATGTCCATTAGCATGGTAAATTGTTTTCCACCCCCTCACGTTCAATCTGGAGGTGTCTTCGGGTCTAAAATGAGTTTCTTGTAGGCAGCATATGGATGGGTTTTGTTTTTTTATCCATTCTGAAACCCTGTGTCTTTTGATTGGGGCATTTAGCCCATTTACATTCAGGGTAACTATTAAGAGATATGAATTTAGTGCCTTTGTATTGCCTGGAAGGTGACTGTTACTGTATATTGTCTCTGTTCCTTTTTGATCTAATACTTTTAGGGTCTCTCTTTGCTTAGTGGACCCTTTCAATATTTCCTGTAGAGCTGGCTTGGTGTTTGCAAATTCTTTCAGTTTTTGTTTGTCCTGGAAGCTTTTTATCTCTCCTTCTATTTTCAATGATAACCTAGCTGGATATAGTATTCTTGGCTGCATGTTTTTCTCGTTTAGTGTTCTGAATATATCATGCCAGTTCTTTCTGGCCTGCCAGGTCTCTGTGGATAAGTCTGCTGCTAATCTAGTATTTTTACCATTGTACGTTACAGACTTCTTGTCCCGTGCTGCTTTCAGGATTTTCTCTTTGTTGCCAAGACTTGTAAATTTTACTATTAGATGACGGGGTGTGGACCTATTCTTGTTGATTTTGACGGGGGTTCTCTGTACCTCCTGGATTTTGATGCTTGTTCCCTTTGCCACATTAGGGAAATTCTCTATGATAATTCTCTCCAATATACCTTCTGCTCCCCTCTCTCTTTCTTCTTCTTCTGGAATCCCAATTATTCTAATATTGTTTCCTCTTATGGTATCCCTTATCTCTCGAATTCTCCCCTCGTGGTCCAGCTTCTTTATTCTCTGTCATTTGGTCTATATCACTAATTCTTTCTTCTGCCCCATTTATCCTAGCAGTAAGAGCCTCCATTTTTGATTGCACCTCATTAATAGCTTTTTTGATTTCAACTTGGTTAGATTTTAGTTCTTTTATTTCTCCAGAAAGGGCTTTTATTTCTCCGGACAGGGTTTCTCTAATATCTTCCATGCCTTTTTTGAGCCCGGCTAGAACCTTGAGAATCATCATCCTGAATTCTAGTCTGACATATTACCAATGTCTGTATTGATTAGGTCCCTAGCCTTCGGTACTACCACCTGTTCTTTTTTTTGTGGTGAGTTTTTCCTGCCTTGTCATTTTGTCCAGACAAGAATATATGAAGGATCAAATGAAATACTAAAAGGGTGGTAAAGACCCCAGGAAAATGTGCTTTAACCAAATCAGAAGAGACCCCAAATTGGGGGGGGGGGAGAAGAAAGGGGGTAAAAAGAAGTTCAGAAAAGAGAAAAAAAAATTTAAAAAAGAACACAAATAAAGAAAAAATATAAAAAAAGAAAAAAATATATATATTAGACTGGTGACTAGAACAGGGTCACCCACTTAATTTTGGGAGTATTTTGGTCTCTTAGAAGAAACTACCTCCCAAAATTTTAAAGAATGAAAAACACATATAAGGGTAAACACAATGAAAGGATGGAATATGAGTATAAAGATGAAAAAACATTTTTTTAAAATTTCTAACAAAGGAGTTGATAAGGTAAGTTGGTAGGGAGAATAAAAAAAAAGAAAGTGGAGAGAACTTGCTTGGGCTGCAGACTAGATCAAGCCCGGTGCTAGATTTAGGGTGTATTTTGATCTATTAGAAGAAATTGTACCCCACATTTTTTAGAAGAAAAAAACCCTATGTGTATACAAAGAATAAGATTAGATATGATGAAGGATAAAATATGACTATAATAATAAAGGTTCAAAAAGATTTTTTTAAAGAAAGTTATTAAGATAAACTAGTTAAAAACATTAAAAGAGGAAAGGGTAAAAGTTAAAAAAAATTAGCAGAAGAGAAAAAAAATTAACTAACTTTGCAAGACTAAAGATTCATGGGGAGAAAGCCATGAATTCCATGCTTTGCTTTCTCCTCCTCTGGAATTCTGCTGTTCTCCTTGGTAAGTGAACTTGGTCTTGGCTGGATTTCTTGTCGATCTTCTGGGGGACGGGCCTGTTGTAATGATTTTCAAGTGTCTCTGCCCCAGGCGGAATTGCACCACCCTTACCAGGGGCCGGGCTAAGTAATCCTCTCAGGTTCGCTTCAGGAGCTTTTGTTCCCTGAACGCTTTCCATAGAGTCCCGGAGGACGGGAATGAAAATGGCGGCCTCCCAATCTCTGGTTCAGAGAAGCCGAGAGCTCGGGGCCCCAGTCTTCAGTGCGCCTTCAGAGAAAAGCGCTTAATCACTCCCGTCTCCCTAGCCTTCAGCCGTGCTTGGAGAAAATTGCACTCAATCATTCCCGTCTCATTGGCCTCAGGCTGCGCTCCGAGGTCACCCAGCCTATGACCAAGTGTCTCTGTCTCTGGCACACAGTCCCACCTGGAGTCTCCAAACCCCGCAGATCCCTGGGCTCTCCCAGGTCGGAGTCTCCCCGGATTTTGTGGGAACCCCACACACAGAGCACTGGCCTGTGTCACAGATTACGGTTCAAGGTAACCTCAAGTTGAGAGTTTACTCCTTGGCTCTGTCTCTGCAGCCAGCTTCCCTGCTCTAATACCTGTGAGCTCTGTGACACTCAGATACCCCGATCCTTCTGTGACCCCGCAGGACCTGAGGCCATGCTGTCCCCACGAGGTCTTCACCCCGGTTTAGCCTCTGGAGCGATGTCCCTCCGTGGAGCAGACTTTTAAAAGTCCTGATTTTGTGCTCCATTGCTCTGCCACTTGCCGGGAGCTGGCCCCTCCCCCCAGGGTCTTTCTTCTCGTCATGTTGGATTCACTTCTCTGCTGGTCCTACCTTTCAGAAAGTGGTCGATTTTCTGTTTCTAGAATTGTTGCTCTTCTTCTCTTCGATCTCCTTTTGGATTTGTAGGTGTTCGGAATGGTTTGATAAACTATCTAGCTGATCTCCTGCTGCCTGATGTCGTCTCAGCCTGCCACTTTTCCGCCATCTTGGCTCCTCCTCTCTGGCTGCTACTTTAAGGGTTTTTCTTTGTCTTTGGAGTGCCAGAGTTTCACTGTGAAATGTCTAGATACAGATTTATTTAAGTTAGCTTTCTTAGTATATCATTTGTCTCATGATTACAATGCCTTATTTTATATTACGCCTGATGGCTTCAGATTTTTCATTATTCTGGAAGCTTCTCTGCCATTTTCTCTTCAAATATAGTCTCTCCCCTGTTCATTCTGTTCTTTCCTTTTGTAACTCCAGTCATTTTTTAAAAAATGTCTCCTTCTTCTGTTCTTTGTATCTTCACTTTCATGTTTTCCATATGGCTCATTCTGAGTAATTTCTTCATGTCTGTTTTCCAGGATACCCATTATTTCTTCATATAAGCCAGATCTGCTATTTAACCCATCCACTGAATTTTTTTCCTTTTTTTTCCATTCACTGAATTTTTAATTTCAGTGATTCATTTTTAGAAGTCTCTTTGCTTCTTTTTCAAATTCTCATGGTTATTTTTTATTTCTGTTTTTCTTTAATCACTTTTTTCCACTCATGGTTACTTTATATTGTGTTTTTGACAATTCCAATATCTTATATTTCTTGAGAATTTAAGTCTTTAGTTTTTTTTTTCTGTTAGCTCTTGTGCATAGTGATTCCTTGTGCGTTATCATTTTTTTTTTTTTTAAGATCAGGAATACGTAATTTGGGACCCCTAAGTTATCTAAACTGAGAATGCTTTTCTCCAAAGAGGATTTATATTTACCTTTTAGGCAAATCACATAACCTAGAGCCACTTTAATTTCTTGGCTTATAGTTTCCATGGGCATGCATAGTGTAGACCATGGTGAGAGTTAACAAAATATCAGGGGAAACAGTTTGTTTTAAGGTATCTTCCTATCTCCATCATTGCATGGCTGGGAAAATGCCTGCCCATGTTCTTTTCTAGCCTAGACTTTCTCCAGCAGTGATCCTTTCTAGTCACTGGCTTTAGGTTCCCCGTTCCCTTGGGGCCCAAATCCTGGTATTCATTGACATCTCGCATCCCTGTGACTGAGGCCTTTACTACCTCGCACTCCCCCCTACCAAGCTCTTCATGAAAGCTGGTAGTTCACATACCATTTTGTTAATATATTTTTGGGTCTTGAGGAAATCCCTGTCCTCCAATCTCTTTGGTGTATTTAAAGTATGACTAGTATAACTGATCTGGCATGAGGGTGTCTTACAGAGGGCTGTTATGGTGGGGGGGGTAGGAAGGTGACCGTATTTCCCATTTATTCTGTTTTGCTTCTCGATGTTTTCTCTGAACTCAGAACCAGACTCCAGTAACACGTCTTAGTCGCTTTTGCTAAAACCAGGGGGAAAAAACAAGATAATCAAACTGTTTTTTATTAACAAGAAAAAAAAAAGGTTTTTTTTTAAACGTTATTTTAAGGCTAAAATTGCCCACTCATTATAACTTTGCTGTGAAGTTTCAGGTCAATCTGTCTTACCTGTTGAATTTTCAAAGGTTTTGATAGAACTAAAAGGTAAAAGTAGAGAAGCCCTAAGGAGTCACAGCAAAAGAAAGAAACTATAAATAAGCTACTACTTTCACAAGTATCTTTAAATAAATTGGTTGTTTTTTAACTACTGAAAGATAGTTTTCCTATCTATGTTTTCCATGCATCACAAAAAATGTTTAATCTCAAGTTTGACATTTCTTCCCCACCTCACTGAGTCACAAAGAATGCATAATAGATAGTAAAATCGAAATCACAGAAGTCTTACCTTTCAGTGGCTGTTGCTATGAAACTGTTTTGATCGGAAATTTTAGAGAAGCTTGTGCTTCCTGTTGTTAAGTGATAGAATACGGAGATCCCCTTAATTTTCAAAATTGTCTTTTTTTAAAGCAAGTAATCTCAGTTATTGTGACTGGAACAATCTTCATCCTTACCCTATGTTACCCCACCCAGGGACTGCCCATTAGGTTTAATTTTGCTTTTGCCTTCTCTCTATGCCTTGTGCATCGAATGGGCAGATGGGGCAGGGCTTTTGAGAGATGTCCCCTGCGCAGGTAAAAGGCTGTATGACTATTATTTATTTTGCCTTGGGCACTAGGAAGCTTGAGATGCACAGGGGACTGCAGATAGGGCAACCTCCTTTGTACAAGGAAACAGTTAGTAGACGAAAAGAGAATTTAGAAAGGTGCTGCTTTGTTGTTGTGAATCTAGAACCAGACCACAGTGACCACTGGCTTCTGAAAAAGAGGAAAGTTTTGTTTTGTTTCCTCCAAAGGCAGTTTGGTCTGGCAGAGAGAACTTCGGGTTCTGTGCCAGAAAGCTTGAGAACAGAGGCACGCCTTGGAGGGGACAGTGACGTGACGGTGTGGCTGAGGCAGAGGATGGTGGAGGTTCCCAGGCATGGAAAGGGAGGAGGAAACCAGGATGGGAGTGTGCTGAGTGCAAGACTGAGAAGCTAGCTTTGATTTTCCAGGCACTGGAAAATTAGAACTTGTTCCTGAGAAGGGAAGTGGTGTGTTGGAATCATTGAGGAGCCGTGGATAGGATCATCATTGGGGATTGGCACCAAATCCCTCAGGTGGCATTGTGTATGGTTCCTTCAACAATAGTCTCCAATTCAGATTCATATCAAAGCAGGCTTCCTGGAGGAGGTGATGTAGAAACCAGAATGTGGAATGGGCATCACAGTGAAAATGTGTAAAAGTCACACCATCCTGGCTGTATAACCACTCATTTGGACTTATAGGAAATAACTGGGATATCCTTGGAATGGTCATGGATAGACCAGCAGAGGTTAGCCACAGGCCCCTGGCCTGACTGGTCTGTTCACATCTGGCCCACAGGAGACTGCCTCACGCCAAGTGGAAAACCAGCCTCGCAAATTCTACCACCTCAGCAGGTGGCAGTAAGTGTATTTTTAACTTTATCATAAATGTTTCGTAATTATGTTGATAACTATCTACTACTCATTCTCTGAAAACAAACCAAAGACACACATCCGTAGCCTTTTCTCCCAGCATGTGCTTATAGGAAATAATGTGCCGGTAGAGCACCTTGATCTTCAGGTCTATCCTAGGTGTGCGGGCCCAGGTGATGTTGTGTCATGGGAGGACAGTGGCTCCTTGGCCTACCAGCCAACCCTCAGGCCCAGAGACTCACCTGCCCCAGAGCTTGTCTGCCCATCCTCCCATTCTGGAGAAGCAGGCTTAGCTGAGGAAATGGTGGCCACAGCTAAGATCTCTTGAGAGGAAGGCAGTTTGGGGATTAAGGACTGTGTTCACTTCCTAAAGCTGCCATTACAAATGACCACAAACTGGGCGGCTTAACAAAACAGAAATTCATTCTCACAGTTCTAGAGGCTAGAAGTCCCACTGTGTTGGCAAGGCCAGAAGGCCATGCTCCCTCATTGCTTCCTAGCTCCTGGTGGTGGTCCTTGGCTTACGGCTGTGACACTCCAATCTCCTCATCCTCAGGCCTCCCTGTGGCTCCTCTGTGTCTCTGCATCCAACCCTCCCTCTCCTTTCTCTGACCAACACTGGGTCTAGGGCCCAGCCTAACCCAGAGTAACAACCGTCCTTGATTATATCTGCACAGGCCCCATTTCCAGATAAAGTCACACTCACAGATATTGAAGGTTAGGACTTGAGTGTATCTTTTGGGGGGCACAATTCAGCCCACTGTAAGGGGTGAGGTATTTGCAAAGTCCCAAGAAAAGCCTCTGCAGCCCTTTGACCAGAGGCCAGCCAAGATGCTGTGGAGAGAAAACCAGGCTGAGTCCTAGAGCCCAGGTTTCTAGATACAGGATGTCGCAAGGGCTCAGATGTGACCACTTACCACCCACTAGCATTAGCCCAGGAGAAGCTGCCTTAGTTTACCACATGTATCCCCACTCATTCTTGGTCTTTAGCCTGGGTTCCTCTACCTGGGTTTTATGAACCTCATGCCTTTTGATTCATAGTCTGTCTTTCTCATCATGGGGAGAGGAGGAGACCATTTCATATCTCCCTCAGGGCTTTTGTGAGAGAACCACAGAGTCCAGAAAAGGCAGGCTCTCCAAAGTCACTGGCCATCCATAGAAGCTATATGTCACAGCAGCTTTAGGAAGATTTTCCAGAATTCCAGCTTATTTAGGTTATAGAGATACGATCTTGCTCTCTAAGTAGAGAATGTCTCCAGGACCAAACACAGACATATTTGAGCCCAGGTTAGCAAACCAGGCAGTAAACAGCAGGGCAGTGAAGTCAGCAGCCTGGGATGGAGAAGGAATAAAGGAAGTTTTCGAGGGCCCAGGCAGATCATTATATTTGTGGTGTAGTTTTTGAGCCTGGAGCACTCTGGGACCATCCATTTTTCCCAACCTGGTAGCCTCATTGGCCCAGAAATGAAAATTATTTTGCTTAAAAAAAACACACACAAGAAAAAAGCCTGCGTGAAAGAACATATTCATTAATAATTCAGTTAGTATAATTTAATTATATCTTATTTTTTAAAGATTTTTATTTATTTGAGAGAGAGAGAGAGCATGAGCAGGGGGAGGGGCAGACGGAGAGGGAGAAGCAGACTCCCCGCTGAACAGGGAGCCTGATGTGGGGCTTGATCTCAGGACCCTGAGATCATGACCTGAGCTGAAGGCAGATGATTAACTGACTAAGCCACCCAGGCACCCCATTTAATTCTACTTTTTAAAATTAAAATGCTTCTCAAAAAAGTTTTTGAAGTTTTTCCTGAGCTCAGCTATTCACTTCAAGGCTGAGTACCAGCCCTTTGGATCTGGCCAAGCTTCCCTGTGCCTCTGAGTCTATGCCTAGACTTTCCTGCCACCTGGAATGTCCCAGAGAACCCAGACTAGCTTGTTGTCTCAAATCAGCTGAGCCTTCATTTCCTCCAGGAAGCCTCCTTGGCCTCTTCACAGAGTGGAAGTTCCCTCTTTGATGGACCTCCTAGTCCGGTGGTTCTCAGTCAGAAGCCCTTTTGCCCTCACAGGGACACTTGACAATGTTGGGAACATCCGTGGTCGTCACAACGTGACGATGGGTTGTGCTCCTGGGTCTGGTGAGTCTGGAGACCAGAAAATGGGCTAAACATCCTCCAGGGGCGAGGATGGTCCCTGCACCCCAAAGAATTTTCCAGCCCCAAATGTCAGTAGCGCCAAGGTTGAGAAACCCTGCTCTAGGCTAACATTTACCACGTTACCATAACATGACCAGAGCCCTTTGCTTCCAGTCTTGCCTCCATCCGCTCAGGAGCAGAAACGTTCCATTGGTGCTGGTGCTCTCAGCCCGGTGCAGGGTGTGAAATGAAACTGGAATGTTCTTAATAGTCTTTGTTGCCTCATCCCTGTAGTTAAGATCACATCTCAAGTGGAACTCAGAGGAGTGATGCGTAGATATTACTTAATAAACTACAATTGTTTTAAATGCACAATTGTTTTAAATTAGATTTAAAAAGCTGACCCCACACAGCAATGACAACTGCTTCCCCTCTTTGCTTCGGTGTCTTCTGTGGGCGTACCCATTCCTGTTGAGGACCAAGAGTGTTGTTTCCCTCGTCTCTGTAGCTCCCTGACACTGTTTCAGTTTCTCCTGGGTGCTAGACTTGGCCATCATCACTTCCAGGAATCCTATCCTCATTAAAGTTTGTGTTCAAAATAGTAACGGCCATCCACTGAGCAATTTGTAGGTGCCAAGGGCTGCTCTAAGCACTTTTCATGCATGGGTTAATTGAATTCTCCTCATACCCCATGACATAGATGTGATTACTATCCCCATTATACAGATGAGGGAACTGAGGCACAGAGAGATTAAACCATTCGTTTAGGTTCCCACAGTTAATAGGTGGTGGGCGGTCTGACTCTGAGTTTATGACCCTGAGCTATGATAATAAGCTTAGATCCTTTCTCATACCATCCAGCAGAACACATTCCAGATCATGATTCGAGACCTGATTGTAAAAAAAAAAGTTACCACTTTAGAGAAAATACAGGAAAACATATTTACAATTTCAGGATAGGGAGAACTTCTTAAACAACATTCAAAGGGCACAAATGATGACAGAAAAGCTCATAATTTTGACCACACAAAAGTTAAAACGTTTGCAGAACACCATAAACAAAGCTAAAGGACAAGAGTTGGGCTAGGCCTAGACAGCTGCAGCATACAGGTGAGATAAAGGCTTGGCATGGAGACTCTGCTGAGGTGACCAGCCTCAGTAAGAAGAAGCCCTTAGGGGAGCAGCGTGGGCCACGGAGGGAAGAAGAGGAAAATTGCCCGGCCAGTAATCACAAAGCCATCCCCACGTTCCTTCGCAATCCGGGAAATGAAAGTCAAAATAGCCATGAGAAGGGCTGTAGCATTTCTCACCCATTGGATGGGCAGAAAGCAGAATGTGTCACTGGCTGCGAGCTGTCCAGCCGGCCCACCTCCTCCATGGGCCCCAGGCCACTGCTGCGAATTCCTCCAGGCCCTGTTAGCTTCTGGAGAAAACTAGATACAGAGCAAGACTGTTCTCAGCGTTCCCTGAGGCGGTGGAGAGAGGGGAGGCCACTAGGCCCCGGGGCCCTGCCCTCAGTCCATCGCCTGGGCCTTCCCCGGGCCGCCAGGCCATCTCTCTATTGCTGGAGCGCCCCTCCTGGAAAGGGTCTGTCCCCACACTTAGGATCCCCTGGCTCAACACCTGCGGGCCCTTTCTGAAAGCACAGACCTCCTCCTTCTCACTGAAGGGCCAGAGCAGGGCACGTGCAAGGCCAGGGTAAGCAGAGTAGAGGAGGGGAGTGTGCCAGGCCTGCCCTCCTGCCCTTGTTACCCTTGTCAGGGTGCTCCTGGCTTCTGAGAGCTGTCACCACCTACCCTGTCCCCTATGTCTCTCTTCCATCTGTCGTGAGCACTGGCTAGTTTTGGGTCAGTGACATCCTCACGAAGATCCTTACTTCGGGTAGACCCTATTTCTCATTCACTTGGGAGTAAGCAGCCTGAACCATGGCTTCATCCTTTTGGCACCTTGAGTCCAGGCAACTAAGTCATTTTAGCTGTAGAGGACTCAGCCCAGGTTCCTCCAGATCCAATACCATCATGGCCCGATACGGTTGGGGGTCCTTTTCTTAGACAGAGGAATCAGTTTTTCTCATCTACATAATGTCTCCAAGATTTCAGACACAGAATTCTGGGGCCTGTGCCAAGTACTGCCCTGATTAGTCGAGTGGGTTCAAACATCTTTCTTTCCATGGTGGGGGCGCCTCCGGTCCCTCTCCCCTGCACAGGCACTACTCTCCTGGGGTTGAACACAAATAGGGATCCTTGTTTCATTGCCCAGGCTGAGCTGGTGGTCTGTGTACAGCAGGGTGGCCCTCGGTCCGATTCTCAGAGAATTCCCTCCTGGGTTGGCCTCCTCCCTATGACCTCTGAGCTTCTATAGGACTTGAATAGAAAATACCATCTCATATGTTACTCAGCATAAGGATTTTTAGATTTCTCCTAAAATGTAATACCAGGAAAATGTTCCTTTCATGGGGAAAGCCCGCATGCTTTATTCAGGATCTGGCAGCGGAGAGGCCCCGGGTGACAGTGTAGAGAGAGTTCGTGGGGAGCTTTGTGGGTCTGGGTTTCAGTCCTGACCCAACCCCTTACTGAGTGAACTTGGGCAGTCGAGTTACCCTTTCTCACCCCAATTATCCTGTCTCAAAGCGGGAATAATGACCTCAAGGCCATCAGCAGTTGTGGGGCTAGGACATGGCGATGGAAGGCTCCCAATACAATACTAACCCAGCCGTGGTTGTCCTTAGGAAGCCCATTGTGCCAGGAAATGCAAAGCTGGAGCTAGTGCCCAGAGGAAGTGACTCTTTAAACCTAGGTTCTTTTTTTTTTTTTTTAAGATTTTTATTTATTTGACAGACAGAGATCACAAGTAGGCAGAGAGGCAGGCAGAGAGAGAGGAGGAAGCAGGCTCCCTGCTGAGCAGAGAGCCCAATGCGCGGCTCGATCCCAGGACCCTGAGATCATGACCTGAGCCGAAGGCAGAGGCTTTAACCCACTGAGCCACCCAGGCGCCCCTAAACCTAGGTTCTGATACCATGTTCGATTTTGTTCTAATCATTCTAAGTCATCTCTACCCTCAGCGTGGGGCTGGAACCTGCAGTCCAGAGATCAAGGGTCGTGGGATCTAGTGACTGAGCCAGCCAGCCGCCCCCGCCCCGCCCCACCCCGTTCTAATAATTTCTGATTTTACTTTGGTGGTGATGATCCCATTGCATCCATGTTTTAATATTCTAGACTGCCTCACATCTTCTGTGGGAGACAGAAGGGGAAAAGAAAGAAGAGTAGTAGGGGTGCTTGGGTGGCTCAGTCAGTTAAGCATCTGCCTTCAGCTCAGGTCAGATCCTGGGGTCCTGGGATCGAGCCCTGCATCAGGGTCCCTGTCTGTTTGTCCCTCTCCCTCTATCCCTCCCCCTACTTGCTCTGTCTCTCTCAGATAAATAAATAAAACCTTTAAAAAAAGAAAAAGAAGAGCAGCAAATTCCAATCAATTTGTGCCATTCCAGAACTCTCAGATTCTAAACCCAGTTTAACCAACTTGTCCACTGGGTGTTCTCAGGCAAGTCACTTTAGAGACTTGTCACTGTTGGGAGGTGGAGGTGGGCCATTTGTGGTGCGTGTTTTCTGCTCTCACTCTGACCCCATCGGGCCTCCCCCGATGCAGGAAACAGATGTCAAGTTCAGGGTGTGCTGCCCCCCACCACTGGCTGCAGATGCCCTGGTCAGGTGATCCCCAGGCAGGCTCCCCGCTCCGTGGCTGGAGAAGCTGGCGCCCACCCCATCCAGAGCCCCATTGCAGACACTCCCCATCCTGATGCAGACCGAGGCTTGTGCCCTGAGCCCAAAGTCTTCTGTGACTCATCTGGGACTCTGACATTAGGGCCAGGGTTCTCCTCTGCACTCATGTGCTTGGGCACCCCGAGCTGGTAGGCATTCCTGTTCTCTCCTACATGCTTTGGTTCTGTAAAGTGAGGAGCACCAACCCTCCTCGGGAGATGCTCTCCGCTGAAGTCCTGAGTGGAAACTTGGAGCGGAAACTGTGAGCGCGTTTGTTCTCTGAGTCTCTCCTGGCTTTCCTGTGCAGCCTGCCCGTGCCCTCAGAGAGATTGTTTTGCATGTGGTTGTTAAACTTTGATTCGGTGACTCATGCTGGGGCGAAGGCTTCACATCTGCCTCTCTCATTTGATTACTTTCTTCTTTTCCTTTTTTTTTTTTTTTTTTAAAAGCTCAAAGCAAAACTACCTTGGCAGCTGAATGTGACTCTGGTGTCCAGGAAGGGGAGCTTTGGCGTGAAGTGCCTCCTGATGGCTGCGTGGCCCAGCCCGGCTGCACTCCCCCAGCTCCAGTGACGCCTGGCTAACTGGGAGGACAGCCGGGCGCAGAGGGGAACTCGAGCCCACCGTGGGGGCTGGAGCTACACGTCCTGCGTCCTGCCGGTGAGTGCCTGCCCCTGCCATCAGTCATTGTGACAGGACCCTTACAGACTCGGGTCCAGGGGCAGAGGAGAGAGGCAGTACTGGGGGCAGGGAGCAGGGTGGAGGGCTGTTCTTGGATTAGCATTATTCTGAGTGATTTGATTTCCTGCGTCTTACATGATGTTAAGTATGCAGATAAAAAAAAAATTAGATGAAATCCTTGCTCATTTTAGCACAATTGTATTTAATTTCAAGAGGGCTTTCATAGATTAATTGGAGGAACTCTTTAGTTTAAGGAAAAACTCCCACTGGGATTTTTTTTTTAAAGATTTTATTTATTTATTTGACAGACAGAGATCACAAGTAGGCAGAGAGAGAGAGAGAGGAGGAAGCAGGCTCCTCGCTGAGCAGAGAGCCCGATGCAGGGCTCGATCCCAGCACCCTGAGATCATGACCTGAGCAGAAGGCAGAGACTTACCCCACTGAGCCACCCAGCTGCCCATCCTGCTGGGATCTTTGAAGATATTTTAATTTTATGAAATCAGAAGGTCAAGAACTCTCAGGCACATTTTCAACCTGTCTCAAGGCTCTTGAAAGCATGTCTTAGACTAGATACTGATTTGTGGGTGTTTAGGTTCCTGGCCGATCAGGAAGATCTGGGAGGAGCCCCAAGCCCCATTTCCCCCTAAAGGATGGCTCTGTGGTCTTCGAGAAGGCCCATTAGGATATGGAAATAAATCGTAATGGCAGGCAATGAAGACAATTTTGGCTAATTCCCCATGGCTGTGAGAAACCTCAGCTATGCCTCCGGGATTATGAAGTCCCCTCCAAGTCCAGGTGATGCCAGCCCAGGAGCTCTGACACCTGACACATGAACAGCGTGCATGTGGAAGATAGTAGAGGGTGGTTTTTGGAAAAAACTTTGGTTCAGAGCTGCCCTGGGGTATGGATCAGGGCTTGTGTGTCTATCCAAAGTAACCTGTAGCAGTACAGAAGAGCAAGGGACAAGTTCAAGGAGAAAACAAAAGGCCAGGACCTCCAGGCTCCCAGCAGCTCTACTCACAATGGCCAAAAGGTGGCAGCACCCCAAGTGTCCATCCAGAGGTGAATGGAGAAACACAAGGTGGTCTCTATACACAATGGAAAATTATTCAGCCTTAAAAAAGAAGAAAATTCTGACATATGCTTGCAATAGAGTGAACCTTGAAAACATTATGCTGAATGAAATAAACCAGTTAGAGAAGGACAAATACTGTATGATTACACTTCTAGAAGGTACCCAGAGTAGTCAGAGTCATAGAGACAGAGTAGCTGTGGTTCCCAGAGGCAGGTGGGGGTGGGGTGGGGGGGAGTTAGTGTCTAATGGGGACAGGGTTTCAGTCTTACAAGATGTGAAAGTTCTGGAAATGGATGGTGGGTGATGGTTGCTTCATGCCACTGAACTGCACTCCTGGAAATAGTTCCAATGGTAAATTTTATGTTATGTATAATTTACCACAATTAAAAAAAATCATAATTCCCTTTAAAAATCCCCCAAAATCCAGGCCCAGAACACAAATCTTGTGGGCTGAGGTTTTTGCCTCTCTGTGACTTCCCCAAAATCTAACTGACGACTCCACTGACCTGAGCTGAACTAGAACACTGCACAGACTGTGTTCACAGAGCTTTGTCCTCACCATGGGGGTGACTTCTGGTGGTTGTAATGTGCTGGACTGGCCTGGGGCTCACAGAGGTGAACAGAAACACATTTGAGGGTCAAGCGCAATGTGATGAACACACACACCCCAGGGCCCATGCATCAGCTTGCCTTGTTCTGTGGCCCCCTGAGCAGTCCTGGGCAGCACCCTCTAGGCCAGGCCATAACAGGAATCACTACCGTTGGGAGTCTAGTCCCTTCCATTTATTAGTTTCAGGACCCTGGGTAAGTTGGCAAGACCTCTCTTTTCTTTAGTTCTCTTACTTGCAGCATGAATCATGAGGTAGCCCATTTCCGTCTCCCACAGAGGTCAAGATCTCCAAAATTAACATGTAAGAAAGCACCTTTTCACTATAAAACACTGGGTGCCTGTGAGCTGCTGGCTCTCTTCACGTCTGATCTCTCTAACGTCCCCTTCTTCTCTCCTTCTTCAGTTACTCGTGTATTCTCCTCTTCATGGGCTCTTCCAGTCAGAGGTTAAGGACCTCAGACTGGGCTGGCTGACTCTGGGAGGAACTGATTCCCATCCTTAAAAAGATCTCCCATTCCTCCCTCCCTCTTCCTTCCTTCCTTCCCTGCTCTTTTGTGAGTCCACCTCCAACGCTGGATTCAACTCAAACCCATCTCCACGGCTGCCTTGACCATGAACCGCAGGGAAGTGCTGGGAGCACCGTAAGAGCTCCCAAGGAGACTGAAGATTTTCAGTGTTACTGATTAATCATCTGTGCTGTTGGTGACTTCCAGTCAAGCTTGAGGAAGAAAACTGAAATGAAATTGTTCATACTTTCAGGACTTAAAAATAGAAAGGAGTAAGAAGCTGCTGACAGTGTTGTAGCTCTAAGACCGGAGCATCTCAAGGGGAAGATGGTGGCCTGAGGGCCAGGGGAGGCTCCTGAGGACAGACGCCACCACCCCCCTTTGCCCCCACCTCAGGTTTCTTATTTAGAAATTTTAAAAGGAAATGAAGTTGACTTTAAAATCTCCAGGGGGCAAAGAAAGCCTCTGAAGTAGATGGATTCTTTCAGTTAATTTTGTGTGAAAACAGCTGCCTGTCCCACGCATAACCTTTCAGAAGTCTCCTCGGAAAAGGAGCTCTTTTGGGGCGCCTGGCTGTCTCAGTGGGTGGAGCATGCAACTCTTGATCTCGGGGCTGTGGGTTCGAGCCTCACGTTGGATGTGGAGATTACTTCCAAAAAATAAAATCTTAAAAAAAAATGTAAAAAGAAAATGAGCTCTTTTGGAACCTATGGGTGCTGTGGAGAGCTGCTGAGGATGGGGCCTCAGTATGGCCGCTCTCATTCCCCCACCCCAGGTAAAAGCCCCAGGTCTCTTCCTTTTGAAAATGTTTATGATGCTGTCATACCAGACCACAGAGTTCTAAAACAAGCATGGACTCTCCTTACAGCTGTTACTTTGTGACTAAAACGAAGTCACCCAGCTCAGCTGTATTTTGGTTTTTCCATTTCCATATTTCCAGTAGTAATATCTTACTACTACAGATATTACCTCCATCTTGAACACAACTCTAAGTAACAGGTCACTTTTGGCATCTACGTATTGTCAGTCTCTGCCTCTTACTATATAACCTTGACCCCGAGCCCTTTGGAGGCTTAGTTTCTTCACCCGTGAAAAGGGAAGGCTTTTATGTCTCGTCTCCCCCCAGGCGTGATAGGAAGTTGAAGGAAGAGTCAGTACACGAAGGTAATGTGGAAACACTGAACACAAACTGCTGTGTTCATGCTGCCTGGGAAGCCTTTCTTCCTTTTCCCTCTCTCTCACTTTCGTTCCTTCTCTCTCTTCTTTCTCCCAGCCTTCCTCTCTCTTCCCTTCTCTGTCTTCTGGATCAAAAGAAGTGCTACCTGCACGTGTCAGCAGGGAGGTGTGGAGGTGGGGGTGTAGCTGGGCTAGCAGGATTGGGAAGGACGGGGGTGACAGCGGGTCAGGTCTGGGGCAGGAAGGGGCAGGCCTCCAGAAAGAGGGAGGAAGGGCCCGGATGAAACCCATGGGTCTTTCAGGGACAGTGAGCAATGCCTGGTGTGAGGCTAGCCTGCCAGGCTGGGTGAGGGTCCTCTTCCTCCATGGAGACCAGAACAAAGCTGGACCCCAGTCTGAGAGAACCGTCCCGAGGGGAAGGACTGGTTGCTGGTCAAGGAGCAGAAGGTGAAGATGGACTAGAAGATCATGGCCAAGGGAGCTGAGGAGGGGGCCAGGCCTGGTGGAGAGGGCCATGACTCTCCTGATCGAGAGCTATGACATTTAGTCTGTACAGGATGGAGGGACAGAAATCTTGGTCCGTGGACTAGCTGGATTAGTGTTGTGGTGGGTGGGAGTGTGGTGAGGAGGCCTCCCCAGGACCCCTTGGGAGAGATGCCACAGCTCTTCCCCAACTGAGAAAAGCCAGCTGGTCCTTCATTGTCCAGTTCTGTGAGGGCCTTTCGGGCCTTTCTTTTCCCCTCAAAGGAAGATAAGTCCTTCCTCACCTGAGTTTTGAAAGCACTTTTTTTTTTTTTCCTATTTGAAAGTATTGTGCTTATTGTCATGATTTATGGCTTGTTATTTTCATTTTTGGTCTGTTTTCCTGAATAGATCAAGAACAAATTGAAATTGGACTGTATATTAGTTTTTATGGAACTGGGTCCCAGCACAGTGCCTAGTGCCTAGAAGGTGATCAGGAAGTATTTATTTCATGAATGAATGAATGATGGATGGATGAATGAATGAATGAACTAGGGTGCTGTGGTGTAAAGCAGAGGCAGTGCTTGTGAAAAATGTGCAGGAAGTAGAAATTGTCCAGTTAGGTGTAGAAGGGCAGGAAAGGGAAAAGTGAGAGGTGACTTTGAGATTCCTTCTTGGGGTCTGGGGGATGCCATTCAATGAGATGGGGACCCAAGAAAAAAAATTTGAGGAGGAAAGATAATTTTCAGCTTTGGGAATTAACTGAAGAAAACTCTATTGAACTGCCCAATATACTAGCACTGTGCCAGGTGCTGGTAATTCTGAGGCACATAGGTGGGAATGTAGTGCACAGTTTCTTGAGATACAGATAAATGACACTTCAGTGTGTTCTAATAGAGGTGTGAGCAAAGTGTCTGGTAGACAGATGACCAAGCCACTCATTCTGTTTGCGAACTCGGGGCTGATGAGCTGAATCTTGAGGTTTGCCAAACCAACAAGAGCATTCCAGGTAGAGAGGAAAGCGTATGCAGAAGCACAGTGATGAGAACCTTCTGGAATGCTTGGGGAGTGGGGAGCGAGTCAGCAGGGCTTAAAACAAGTGGGGAGCGAGTCAGCAGGGCTTAAAACAAGGGGCAGGTGGCCCGGGGTCAGCACTGCGTGGGGATGGCTCGCAGGCTCCTCAGGAATTTGGTGTCTTTCTTGTTGTCATCATGGGGTATGAGGATGTTTCTAAGGAAGGGCATGATCTGACTTGTTCTAGAAATATACTGCACTGCAGGCTACAAATGGCGGCCGGGCCAGATGGGGTTGTGGAGGGGGCCCGTGGGAGTCTGGCAGTGAGTTAGGTATGAGATGGAGAAGAGAGGGGTGGGGGGGAAGGGTGAAGAGGGGAGGTGGATGGGGAGGTGGGCCGATGGGGGTGAGAGTGGCCAGGCTGAAGGAGGGAAAGACCCTGTGCCTCTGTCCGGGGGCCTTGGGTGACATGTCTCTGTGTCACCTCCATGGAACCATCTTCTTGTAAACATCTACTGGAAAGCTCTGGATTTAAGAAGAGACTTTTGGTTTCAGAACTCCTTTTCATTTTTAATAACTAAGAGATGCCAAAGAGCTTTCGTTCATGTGGGGTTCTAGCCATCCATTGATAGGCACCCTATGAGAAACTAAAATTAAGAAATTAAACAATATTCCTTTACCTAAAATAACCATAAATCATTACATTAATATAAATGATGCATTTTTATGAAAAATAACTCTATTTTCCCAAACCAGAAACTGTATAAGGAGACTGGCACTGATTTACGCTGTGCAAATCTCTAATATGTGGCTTAACAGAAAGGGGCTGGGTTTGCCTCTAGCCTTCTGCATTCGCTCTGCTGCAACATCACACCACACGTGCTCTCAGAAACACTTCATGGCGTACTGGTAAGGATGAGAGTGGGGGGGGAGCAAATAACCTTAGTGTTACTATGAAAACAGGTTTTACTTTGAAATCTCCCTGAAAGGGTCTTAGGCCCTCCCTGAACTTCCACAGACCACACTTAGGCAAGCACTGAAGTAGACTCTGCAAATGTTGGGCAAGTGATTCTGAGCTCCCCGGACACTTCATTCAAATAGCATGCATGCCATTTGCCTCCCAGATTTATAAGGCGGTTGCTGGGGCTGGGGAGGGGGTGCCTGGTGCTTAGCGAGGTCTCAGCCCGACCCCCCCCCACCCCCCGCCCGCTCAGGGTGGAGGGTGTGTGTGTGTAAGGGCAAGTAGGGCGCATGACCCCGAGAGCAGACTGCCTGGGCAGGACCGCATCATCAAACACATGAGCAGAGACCAAAGAGAGAGCTGGACAGACTTAGAAGACTCAGGCCAAGTTGTAGGACGTCAGGGAGAAGAGTTTCAGGAAGAGGTGGTCCAAAATGTTTTCCAAATGTTTTGATTTAAAATGACATGCGAGGGGCGCCTGGGTGGCTCAGTGGGTTAAAGCCTCTGCCTTCAGCTCAGGTCATGATCCCAGGGTCCTGGGATCGAGCCCCGCATAGGGCTCTCTGCTCCGCGGGGAGTCTGCTTCCTCCTCTCTCTCTCTCTGCCTGCCTCTCTGCCTGCTTGTGATCCCTGTCTGTCAAATAAATAAATAAAACCTTAAAAAAAAAAAATGACATGCGAGGGTGTGGTCCTGAGCCCTTGAGAGCAGCGGAGAGTTTGCCTAAGGCCCTGGAAGCTGTTGTTGGATTCAGCTGCAGAAGCCCTGTTCCTGCCAGAGCTGGGGGGGGGGGGGGGGGGCGTTGAGTTGGGGCTCCAGCCTCAGGGGAGTGGCCCTGCAGAGAACCGGGAGCCCTGGCTGAGAACCTGGTAGGAAGACGTGGGTGCTGCCGAGGGTGCAGGCAGGAGACTAGGGAGGGGAGGTAGGACACCTGTGCTGCTGGGAAGAGGGCAGGTGACAGGATGGGTGCGCACAGGGGTGCGTTGAGTCTGATCTGTAATAGGGGGAAGGGGAAGGTAAGCTCCGCTTCCATCATCTGGCGGACCGTTACTTGCCACGTTCACTGGGCAAATCTGCATGGAGAGTCCGCTGGGCCAGGCGCTGTCCTCTATGCTGGGATACAGGGAGCCCTGGAACAGATACACCGCACAGAAAGGGTTCCCAGATGCATTTTTAATAAGAAAAGCAAGTGGCTGAATACTCATCTATTTATGGAAAAGCAACCCCGCTAAGACAGTGTATGTGTGGATCCATTGGATCCTCAAGTCATGGCATCAGAAAAGCACGGGAAGGATACAAAGAGCAGGAGAGGCAAGTGGGACTTGGAGTTTGTATGAAGAGACATTGTATCTTTATATTCTTTTTACTTGAGCATTGTTTCATTTTTCTTCACAGGAACTATAATTTCATGACTATTTCTTTCTTTTTTAAGATCTACTTATTTTAGAGAGAGAACGTGCACACAGTGGTGGGGGGAGGGGCAGTGGGAAGGCGGGCGGCAGACTCCCCACTAAGTGCAGAGCTGGGCACAATCTCAAGACCCTGAGATCATGACCTGAACCGAAACCAAGAGTCCAATGCTTAACCGACTGAGCCACTTAGCCATCCCTACCTCTCCTCTTCTCAGAAGGACTCTAGTCATATTTGATCAGGGATCACCCTAATGACCTCATTTTAACTTAATCAACTCTTTGAAGACCCTATCCACAAACAGAGTCACAATCTGAGGTACTGGGAGATAGGGCTTCAGCATATGAATTGGGGGGGGGGGGGGGGGTCTCAGGAACATTCCTCTGGCCTGTCTGTGCACAAATGTTCCCAACGCTGGGTGGTCTGCTCAGCTGCCCGCGGTGTCTCTGATCAGAGGGTCCTTGGCGGCCGGGGGAGGGTAGGGCTGGGTGTGTGTGTGTGTCTGAAGGCCTCGGAAGGTGCTCTAGTAGAAGCAGCACGATTGCATCTGCAGCTCCCCAACCACACTGAGCAACTGAAAATCCCCAAGGGGACCAGGCAACATGATTTCCTGACAGATAAGGCGGGGAGGGAGCATACAGAATTTGCCCTCAGTAACCCAACAGTCTCCAGGCCAGGCGGCTCGCAAAACACCTGATGGAGGCTTTTTCTCTTTAGCTCATGACCGCGTGGCCCTGCCAGAAGGAACCGGGGGCCCAGCTGCCGCAACATGGAGCACTCAAGCAAGATGGAGTTCTTCCAGAAGCTGGGCTACAGCCGGGAGGATGTGGTCAGGGTGCTGGGCAAACTGGGGGAGGGCGCCCTGGTCAACGACGTGCTGCGGGAGCTGATCCAGACCGGCAGCCGCCCGGGGGCCGGTGAGGGCAGCGGGGCGCCCCTGCTCATTCCCAGGGGCTCCTGCGCCGCCCTGGACTCTGTCCAGCGCAGGCCGGCAGCGGAGCTGGAAGAGGACTGTGGAGGCCCCGCCGGTTCCTTGCGACCCATAGTGATCGATGGCAGCAACGTGGCAATGAGGTACTTCTCTTCATCCTGTAGCCTCAGAGTTGGGAGGACAGTCCCTCTTTCCAGTGGTTTGGTCCAAAGAGTTTTGGGGCTAACGGATGGGCTTTTGAATCCCCGTCCATCCCCTTGGTAGCTGTGTGGCCTTTAGTAAGGTACTTAATCTCTGAGCCTCACTTTTTCCATCTGTACTGTGGGTATAAAACCTCCCTGGACCATAGTTGTAAGACCTGGAGCCCCACCCAGTGCCTAGGACAGTGCCTGACAAAGGGTAAGTGTTCAGCAGGTAGTTCCTGCTTTCATACCAACCCAGGGAGAGGCTCTCTACTGAGGAGGGCTGTGTGTAGCTAGGGAGGAGCCTTACGTTGGGCGGTGGCAGATTGTGGCTTCTCAGCTGGAGTCTCCCTGACCAGCCATGGGACTGGGAAAGTCACAGCACCTCAAGTGTCTTCCGGGACACAGGCTAATAGATAGCTGTGCAACCTCTCTCAGGGTAATGAGAACCAGATGGAAAAAGGTGCTTGAGTGGGAAGCCCTCTCCTGGGGGCTGCTCCCCACAGGTGACTGATGGTGCTGTGGTTCCCCAGCTGGTCTGAGACATGCACCTGTGGCCTATGACCTGCAGACATAGTGGTCTGGCCACCTTTGTGTGTTTCCACGATGAGCACCTGAAGCCTGCGTGGCTACATTCAGTTTAGAGATAATCTCACAGTCTCAGCCACGCTCCACGTGGGGCAAGGAGGAGCTGTATTCATACAAGGGCAGTTTGTTTTGTTTTATTTTAAGATTTTATTTATTTGACAGAGATCACAAGTAGGCAGAGAGAAAGGAGGAAGCAGGCTCCCCGCTGAGCGGGGCTGAGCTCGATGGGGCTGGATCTCAGGCCCCTGGGATCATGACCTGAGCCAAAGGCAGAGGCTTTAGCCCACTGAGCCACCCAGGCGCCCCGCAAGGGCAGTTTTGCGCTATGGGCTTGAGTTACAGGTGGGCAAAGGGCAGATCTGTAGGAAATCGGTCCCTCGTAACTGTAAACACATGACTTCTCCCTTCAAACGCTGAGCCACTGGCTGGAATTGACAAAAGCTGTGCGATCCGTAGTGCTGAATGAGTCAGGTGGGTGTCCGTCCTTTGGCTGACAGATCCAGTGGCTTTCCCCAGGGGGCTGGGGTTCACTTGGAACTTGGCACTGCAGGACAGAAGTTTGGAATGGTTGCACCCAGAATGGCCCAGCTCTGGGTACTGTCCCTAGGGGTCCCGCTCCATGTGTCCTGAGAGTGTTGGGTCAAGACTGAGCCAACCTGGTCACCCTGGGCTGGTCCTGGGCTCTCTGGGGCATCAGCACACATGCTCCCCTGTAGGGACCTGACAGGTCAGCCTATGAAATCCTGCTTAATTAGAGACATCAGGGAGAGTTGGAAGGACTTTTCAGAATTTTTAAGGTTCTGAGTGTCCTGGAAAGTCTGAGGATTGTGAGGGGGACCTGGCCTCTAAGCAGGACAAGTCCCCTCTCCTTCTGGAGATCCATAGAAAGGAAGCTTTAAAGGGGCACCTGAGTGGCTCAGTGGGTTAAGCCTCTGCCTTCGGCTCAGGTCATGATCCCAGGGTCCTGGGATCGAGCCCCTCATCGGGCTCTCTGCTCGGTGGGGAGCCTGCTTCCCCCTCTCTCTCTGCCTGCTCTCTGCCTACTTGTGATCTCTGTCTGTCAAATAAATAAAATCTTAAAAAAAAAAAAAAGGAAGGAAGCTTTAAAGGTAAAAGGGTATTTCTTAAAGTGAAGGTCTTTCCAGCCCTAAGATTGTACCAGCTCTGTGATTCCAGATCAGAAGAATGGCTGTGGGGTAGAAGGACTATGTCAGGTGCTACAGGAAAGTGTGGGCAGGCTCTCGTGGGGAGCAGACAGTTTTTAGAAATTGTTTTGATAGGGTGGTGTTGGAGGGTTTTCTATTGATGAAAATCTCTGTTGCTGCTTGGAATTCAAACTTGAACGGCATCTTCTCCTTGTGTGTGGCCACGATACATCCCAGATAAACCCATTTATTCCTACCCCCACCTCCCACTGTTGTCATCTGTTTAACCCCTTCACACTCCATCTGTGTGGGTGACAAATGAAAGCCATCACTCAAGAGCTCTAATGCTTTCACACACTTGCTGCCTAAACAGCATCTCAGTCAACAAGCACACGTGTGTCTGTGTGAGGTCTCGGCATGTGGACATATCTGTGCACGCACACACGTGTCTATACACACACAAACATCCCACCCCTTTCCCCAGCCCCCACATCCTTAGTTAAGAAAAAAGATACATTGCACAACCACCAGCTGGTGGGTGGGACTTGGTTTGTTCAGGGGCAAGTCTGGGAGATGCTGGGGTCTGATGTCCTGCCCCATCCCCTGCTCCTTCTCCGACAACTGTCCTCCTACTGTGTCCTCCAGCCAGCTCCCACACGACCCATGACCTTCAGGCTCCACCCAGTCCCAGTTGTAAAGGACAGATTTCAGTGTGGGGCTCACCCTTTAGAGACAATGGGTAGTTTGAAACCCAACATAGTGTCTAGTTATGATATACTGACCTCAAAACTCAGTTAACCTCAGAAACGTGGTTTCTGAAAATTCTCCTTTCCTGAGGTTTTGTAGCATCACAGATTTGCCCATTCTCTGCTTTTGAAGAGGCTACAGCTTCGTCTGCTGTCTGGCCCTGGAAGAAGTGGGGAAGGACTTCAAAGGCAGATTGGAGTACATGTCCTTGCTACCCCCAGGAGCCGATGAGAGTCCGAAGCTCTCAGTCCTGACGTCTAGCTGAGACCTGCCCAACAAAACCCACTTTGATGATGGAAAGTTCTATACCTGCACTGTTTATTATGATGGCCACTGGACACATGGGGCTGCTAAGCACTTGGAATGTGGCTATTGTGACCAAGTAGCTGAATTTTAAATTTTATTTCTTCTGAGTTAATTTGAATTTAAATGTAAATAGCCACCTGTGGTGAGTGCCTATGTATTGGACAGTACAGGTCTAGCTTTTCAGCTGTGTGACCTCGGAGTGGGTCACCTGACATTTTTGAGCCCTGTTTATACAATTAAGGGGTTGGATGAAATCGTTATCATTATCAACATCATCTTCAGTGGCTTTCCACCAGTAACATTCTAGGATTCAAGGTGATTATTTTATGCATTAAATGCGTTTTTCTTTTAAAGGAATTTCTCTTCTTCTGCAGAGGTTCAGAGAGGATAGGTTACTTGCCCAAGGTCACAGAGCTCTTAAGTGCCAGGCTCTGCTTTCAGAGCTCTTCCCAAAGTCCTGCACTTTCTCCAGCGCTGTGCATCTTTGGCTTTCCAGCCTTCCCAAGCGTCTCAGAGTGGGAGACTGACCCCATGGACTTCTATTCTGGGTCCAGAGGCTGCCTGTGTGGACCAGAGCCCTTCCCAGGCAGGATGAGCCCTGACTTGCCTGCGGCAGACAGGCTCTGCTGGGTACCGTGACTCCCACACCAGGGGGCAGGTGGTCTTTGCAGGACCGGTGACCACGCCTTTCCTGCTGCCGCCAGCCTGTTGGGAACATGTGCCGAGCGCTGCGCATGTGCACTGATCCGTGGCTCTGGCAGAGCTGCGCATAGAGTGATTTGCCTGCACAGTCCCCGTACCTTCGAGGGGCGTGGGTGGGCCTGCGCACATGCACACGCATGTCCATACCAGAGAGAGGAGGGTGTGGGCTCAGTGTACTCGAGGGCTTCACACTTGACCCTGAGGACAGGGTCCAGGCTTGAGCCAGACGGTGGCTTTCGTAGACTGTGTGTTAAGAGCTGCGCGGCTTCTCAGGGGCTGACTGCTGCCTCCTGGGTGGTGCATTCTGTAGGCAAATGCCGGAAAAGAGAGATTGGAAGGACTTCAGTTTGGGTGAAAAACCACCTGATATTTTCACATCCTCTTGCTGCCCCCAGACGAGGGTTTCATGTAAATGTGCCCTCATTTTGGGGAGCACAGGGCTTTTTGTTTGGGTTCTCATGTACATTTTTAAACTCTTGGAAACCTCAACAGAATCTGACTTATTCTGGAGTCACGAATCTTCAGTGATCAGACCTCAGGCCTGCAAGGGGGGGGGGTTTCCTCAGCCTCTCCCCGCAGCCCCCGTGGGTTACTAGTGGAGGCTGCCCTCCAAGGCTGGGGGCCACACTTGCTTCGGAGCGCCTGAGTTGCCTCTGACCTATGCTGGCTAGGTCTGCACCTGTTTCTCTTTCTCTGAGATGAAGGTGCCCCCTCTTCCAGAGGCCACCCTCTCTCTTCCCCCTGACATGAGCTGGGGAAAGATCTTTTGGGGCAAAGGCTATAAACTCCAGGTTCCAGGTGTTTGCAGTTTAACCCCAAATAAGAAACGGACTGGAAAGAGTGGCGTGCCTTCACAGCTCATGCTCTGAAGGGACCACCACTTCTCTTTTCCTTTCCTCCCACCCCACCACCGCCACCACACGCTCTGTGGGACCGTTCTGTGAGCTGCTGACTTCTGCAGAACCTCCTGGGCAAGAGTCTGCGACAGTGATGAATCGATGAGTCGCAAGGCGGCTCCTTCTCGTAAAGAGCTGCAGAACCCTGGCTGCCCCAGGCAGGATTGTCCTACAGAAAAAGTCGGCCTCAGGCAGACGCCCACTTCCTTCCCCTTACCACCCTCCCTTTTTAAAAACCTCCCTCCTCTGTCTCCTTTTCCCAGGGCTTGGTTCTCAGCTGCCTGAGGAGCTGGTTCACAGTGACTATTATAAGAGCTAAGGTCCTGGGGCACCTGAGTGGCTCAGTGGGTTAAGCCTCTGCCTTTGGGTCAGGCCATGATCTCAGAGTCCTAGTATCGAGCCCTACGTCTGGCTCTCTGCTTAGTGGGGAGCCTGCTTCCCCCTCTCTTTCTGCCTGTGTACTGTGATCTCTCTCTCTCTGTGTCAAATAAATAAATAAAATCTTAAAAAAAAAAAAAACAGCTAAGGTCCTTTCCCCCAACTCCAGCCTTGTAACAGCAGGTGACTTAAGCTCCAAAAGAATTACTGTCTTGCTTCCAGGGGCAGGGACTGGGAGGGGCAGGAACGCTCGGGATAAGAGATGGAGGCGGAGGAGTTTGTAGCCCCACAGGTCGGGCTCTGAGACCAATCATTGGATCAGGGAATTGGGCACATTTCTTTGCTTTAGTTTCCTCAAGGGTACAGCAGGAGGATGGTCATTTCCTCAGGGGCTCCTTGTAATGATTGGAGCACTGAGTGCAAAGTGGCCCGGTCCATACAACTCCACAAAATATTAAACATGAGCTCAAGGAAGCAGGAATGAGGGCTGTCCTGTTCACTGGTCTCTGAGGACCCAGCACAGAGCCTTGCTCACAAATTGATGTTGAGTGAGTGGAGGGCTGCACAAAGGAGCAGGTGTTGTTGGCTTCTGCATTTTCATCTGAGTGCCGAGC